>WEZZ01030365.1:40223-53591 GCA_013400585.1 Chloropsis cyanopogon
TTTATTTGTTGTTTTTTGTTGTTTTTTTTTTTTTTTTTTTGGATCTATTCTAAAAAAAAAAAAAAAAAAAAAAAAAAGGCAGCAGCTAGCTGCGTCTCCGGAAGGTCCCTGTAATTAAATTAGCCCGGGAAGACACCGTGCACATGCTGGTGTGTGCACGCCTGGGGAGGGAGAGGAAGAGGCACCTTCACACCCACTCTGTTTACATCGCTGGTGGGCGCCTAGACCCGATCCGCATCTCCTCCTTCTTCTCCCCGTTCTCTCCCTGCCCTCTCCCCCCCGTCCCCACCCCCCGCTCTCCCGGTACGCCGTCGCTGTGCACGCATCGGCTCCTGGGCGGTCATGTAAGTACCGGGAGGCGCCGGCGGGGACAGCGAGCGCCCGGGCTGAGCGTGCCGGCACCGGGCGGGGCAGAGCGCGGAGCCCCCGCCGCCGGTCCCTCGGTCCTGCCTAGAATAGATTTGTTTAAGCTGCTCTCTGTTTTTTTCCTATTATATATCACCTTCTCCCAGGCACCACTTACAGTTAAAAACTACTAAATTCTTCTCCTCAGCGGTATTGATTTCTTTTCATTCTGCTCCGTTAGGAGAGGAGGTAATGCTTCCAGATTACCCCGCGTCTCCTCCAGACGGTTGACAATTGCAATCGCAGTTTCGGGAAGATAAATGTTACTTTGGGAATTGTGCTTAATTACAAATAATCTAGGAGCTGCTCTGGGTCCGACGGTTTAACCACACGCGTTCAAATCATAGTACAAGCTTTTCAAGAGGGTGCCAAGATATAGTAAACGTTTGGAAAATCGGTGTGTAAGACAGGACGTTCCCATTAAATAGGCTGCCTGAAGCTGGGTCACGCCCCGAAATACATGCTATTTATATATAAACATACAAATACATACATACATACATATATATATATATATATATATATACACGAGCGCCTGTGCGTGTATATAAATGTGTGTGATAGACACTCACATATGCAAATCCTAAAACACCTAAAATCGTTGCCTGCAGAGAACATAGAAGAAAAGGAAAGGTTTCTAGGGACGTATGCATGTATATATGTATATACGTATGTATTTCTTTGTTCTACCAGCTGCACAGAAGTGTCAATCTGGAAAAAAAAAAAAAAAAGAAAAAAACAAACAAACAAAAACCTAAACATTTTTGCTTGCTGCCGTTTGTGGAGTGGAAGAACCCCTGGTCTTCGGGAAAGACGTGCCTTCGAAGCACTGTGCCAGGAAGGTTTTGCCCTCCTCCGTTCACGCACTCAGTGGGCACCACAGCCGTCTCCTGAATGCAGAGCTCCTGCGATCTGACTTGAGAGACCCTAATATTGATATATTTACTGTTCCTCTTACAATGTAGCTGCCACCTTTCCCTGTCGTTATTTGCCTATATGGCAGAGCAATTAGGTCACCCCCTCGCTCCCTCTCCCCCCTCCTTCCCCAGCAGCCTTATTAACTTCGGGGGAGGGGGGCAGCCGAGCAGCGGGAGGGAGGCAAGGTGGTGAACAGGTTATTCTCTTAACCCGACCTGGCTGCAGGAGCGAGATGAGCAACACTGAACAGATGTCCCCATTTAAGCCATTCTTTTCCCACATGCCTGCTGGATGCTGCCAGGGCGCAGGAAGCTTGCTGCAGACCTGGCCCATTCCCGGCCATTATGGCCAAGTTATTCTGGACCAGTGAGCACGAACAAAATGGGCTTCAGATCGCGTGCTTGAGAATAATTCGACTCCGAGCCCTGGAAGAGCCCCCTCCCCCCATTTTTTTAAGTGTTGGGGGGTGGACAGGGACGTGTCTCAGCTCTGATCGTAGCAGAAGAACTTCTCAAAAGCCCCTTCCCCCTCCCTCTCTTCGGCAAATATGGTATAATTTACAGAGCAACTTAATAATCCGAGGGCCACCGCAAAAGCCCTTTGCGTTGTAAACCGCTTCTAATTACCTGCCAGAGCAATTAGCTGACTATCACGAAGAAATTAGATCGCTCAATGTAGCATAAATAATGCGAATAATTTTGTAAGGAGAATGGAAAGCGAGACCTGGTGTTTCTTTATAAGGAAATAACACCTCGTACTGTACGAACCCTACATGAACACATATTAATGTCTAGGCATGCACGGAAATGAATCCGAACATGAACCCTCTGGCTTAGATTCAGCACTTTCTTCATTTACATATGCGGGGTGAAAGTCGGCTTCCAGGCGTTTAGATACAGAGCTCTTCCAGATCACAGTAATTAACACATAGCGACTTCAATAGGAAAACCTGTTTTCCAGATGATTTTTACAATGCAGCTTTATGTCTCATTTGGCAGTTTAAATAGCTGGAGTTGTTTTCTGGCTGCATCTCCACTATCATCTGTTGAGCATATTTTGCCTAGAATATTGACCAAAACTTCCGAACCCTTTTTTTTTTTTTTTTAAACATAGATGACTAACGTACTGGACAGAGTTTTCGAAAGGGTTGTTGTTTTTTTTTTTTTTCCTCGTAAGTGTATTTCGTCGAGAAAGTGTTATGAATCGCCTTAGAAGTTTATGTTATTAACAACTATTATTTTCTTCTTTCTGCATTTCACCTTGAAGGATCGCAAGCCTTCACTCCATTTTCACTGCTTCAATATTTGATCTCAAGAGGAAAACGCTCTTTTTTTCCAGTTTAAAATTTGCAGGTATTAGACAGTTTGCAGGGATTTAAACGTACGTGTATAACAGTTAGGTTATCAAATTTAAATATTGGCGAAATATTTATTCACGCTGCTGGATCTACAGCTGCGGAATTGATGAAGGAGTTTGTGCCCACCAACGGCACTGGTGTCGTGTAATGAAAGTGCCTTTACAGATTAATTCAGCTAAAGTGGATTGAATTTGTTTCTGTTGTGTTTCCTCCTCTACCCCCGCCCCCGTACTGAGAAAAGCGGCAGTCACAAAGCTAGACGTGAAGGTGCCTGATCGTAGTGAAGATCATCCCAGTCCAAACTACAGCTGCTTGCTGCTCGGAGGCACTCCGGGGTTTAGCGTAACTCGTTAGGAGAGCTCCTGGCTAAGGATAAACACAAATAATCCGATTTATCTTTGATAAATGGGAGCAGCAGTGTATACTGTGATTCCTTAAATGCGTCTTCGAAGGGGGGCAAAAGCCGAGTGTATGATCAGATCTTTCATAACTATTCAAAGCGTCTCTTTCCTCAGGCTCGGACACTGACGCAGCAGATACTGAGTGACTCGTCAGACACCCTTGTCCCCAGGTTGTCTCCGGAAAGCTGGAATTTTCGCTGATCACGGTTTCTAAGCTTCTCCAGGTCTGAAGGGGACTGCTCAGCTGTTCCGTAGCCCCCACGTATCACACTCGGAATTGTACAGCATGTTTAACGATTCTTGCTCGTCGGCTAATTAGAGAGGGCTTTGAAGCTCCATTACCGGCAGCAAAATTATTGCGGTCAGTTTAGGCCAAATTCTGCGGTCCTTAATGGAGCGAAACTCCCATTGAAGTCAATGGGACAGAAGTCAATGGACGTTGTGCTCTATTAAGGAGCACAGAATGTGTCCCTTTGTGATTTAGAGATTAAAAATTTGTATCGGTAAAAAGTGCGTTTAAGATGGTCACATTCCCGAGGCAGGATCTCCCGCGCGCCCCGGGTAGGGCCCGATCCCTTTCCAGCGGGCAGGCTGAGCCCCGCGGCTCCCCAGGGACGATGCCGAGGGCAGGATCAGTGCCGGGGGTTATTAATCATCAACCGGGGCCAGACAAAAGAGCTTTTCCGGCGGTTCTGAAAGGACCAAAACTTCGGTCTCCCGGGGGCTTCAGCCCCCCGGGGCCGGCGGGACTGTCAGTGCTGTGAGAGGAATTCGGTCCATCCCGCGGCCCCGGCGCTCCACTGTCCCCTGGCGCGGAGGGGCGTCCCGGGCGCGTCCCCTCCCTCCCCCTCCGCGGCGCTCTGTCCCTCCGCTCGCCGTGGCTGATGTCCCCAGTCACCGACCAAAGAGGTTCGTTTCCCGAGGGAGGCTTTGATGCCGAGAGTCCTGCGTGAGGACACAGGAAGCGGCCCTTTCGGAGCCCGCAAGCAGCACATCCACCCTTTGGACACCAGCACTGCAGGGCTTGGGAAGTCCCGTTCCTAACCCTGACCACCCACCCACTGCTATCGACGTGATCTGACAGCTAAACTCTGAGCTCGGGTTTAAGGTGCAGCTTTGGGCTAACCCTTGATCTCTGAAATGGAGTTTGGTTGTGCATTATTAACAATTTCCCTATTATGGGCGCGAAACAACACTGGACAAGCGGAAAAGCCCGTTTTACAAAACTGAAGGAAATGCTGCAGGTCCCTGAAAAATGACTATAGTTCAATATTCTTCCTCTTTGAGACAGAAGAGGAATGTGACATAGAGATCTTCCTTTCTTCTTGTTACTGCCCTAGTGGAAAGTAAAAGCCTTCAGGAAAACTTCACAGCGTTTTTCTCAGAACGCAGAGGGGCACACACAGCTGATCCTCTAGGAAGCTGTGCACAATTAAGACTCATTTTCTTTCTGCTGGAACAATTAATTGTACAAATGAAAGGTCAGGCATGTGCTTTTCCCATGTTTATCAACCACAATAATGAGCCCCTTCTATTTTTTCCCCCAGTGCATTATATTGCAATAAAGCGCTATCGCAATGCCGTCTCTCCGGGTAAACATCTTCAGAGGCGATGCGGCGGAGGCGAGCGGTACGTGTGGGTATGTACGCACATGTCTTTAAGAAGGACGCAGTGGCCGAGGCGAACGCAGATGCGAGATGTGAGAAGCGAGAGCTTCCCCAGCCCCGCTGTTCCCGCATACCGGCGATGGAAAGGCACCCTTTACCCTGGAGCGCTCCTGGAGTGCCGCCGGCCGCGGCTGGCTGAGCCCGGAGGGAGAATCCAACCTCCCGGGGTTTCTATGCTCCTCCCGGTTTGGGTTACTTTTGTAGAGGGAGGGACGGATCCTGCCCTACTTCTCCAAGGATTCAAATCACCTCAGCAAATTCTTCTTTCTTGCCCCCACATCATAAATCCACCCCCGAAGAGATAGGCTGGCAACACCTCCATATCCATGACAGGTTTTTCTTTCCATTACACAATTCTGCTCACATCTTCAAGAATTCACCAAGTACCTGCCAATTCTAAAAAAATTCAAGGGGCTCCACTTTTTCATGCCAGCTTGGTACGGTGTGATTCATTGACTACATATAGTAGCAACCCTTGGAGTAGTAGCAACTTTTGGAACACAAGTATGATATTCTATGTTTTCACCAGCAGGTTCACTCATTTTTTCCTATTACTTGGGGAACAGGCAAGTCACCCACTGGGATTGTGCTTGGGGGAACACAACTAGTATTGGCAAGCTGTTTTTCTCCCAGCTGATACATTACCCTACATGCAACTATCCAGGACATCTACCCCGTGTAATGTTCTCCTTAACCTCAATCTGCCCAAGCTCAAGTGGATAAATTTTTCACTCCTGATAAGTGTGAGATGATAAGTGTGAGTAGGGAGTAACCCTACTAAAGCAGTCTAACAAAGATAGAGGTGTCTGTCCAGGTGACTGGGTCTACTTCGATTTTTTTTGTCATCTTGGCTTAAGATACCTAGAATATTTCTCAGAAGGGTCAGTCTCCATTAGGACCCAAAACACGGGGCTGTTTCTCTTTAGGTAGGAATCATCGCCCTATTTCTCACAACATATGTAAGAGGGTGCCCTGTGTATGCCTGGCAATCGTGGACAGGCAAGTTTGGTTTAAACCAGCAGGAGGCTCTGAATGCCTTAAGCTGGCATTTGGATTCAGCGTCACTACCATAACCAACCGAAGAGAAACATCCATCTGGAAGGGGAAGAGCTCTGCTGGGCAAGATGCAGCGTGGCCTCTTGAAACGGCCGAAGAAGTGGCAGCACTGCATTACATGAGACCGAGTCCAAAGAGAACGCGCAGACTGAGATTTGAGATCCAGTGGATGCAGAGCAGTGATGAGTGCACAAGGAGAAGCCAACGCCATCGCTCCCGGGACATGCAGCTAACTGTCCAGCAACTGCTCTGTATCAGAGCTGTATGGTAAAAGGCCAGAATGGTTTCTAGTAGAAAAACTCGTTGCCCCTCTGAAAGGATGCTCGTTTTTGTGCAAATGTAAAATTGTTCTTCAAACACTGAGCAGTCTCAGACGAAGTTTACTGTAGTGGCCTGTTTCATAGCGGGGAGCAATAAATGGTAATGATGCAAGTACTGACTTTTGCCACAGTAAGATAGAGGGTTGTCCCTGAGCCGGAAACAACACTGAGATAAACACTTGGGCCACGCCAAGACGGCCGGGCCAAAGCATGGGCAAACACCCCTACCCCTGTCGGAGGGATTCCTGAGTTCAGGCGGAGAGCCTGGGCTTCCCTGGCCGACCGCAGCCGTGACCTGCGCGACCCGCAGACCGCCTCTCCCAAATCACAGCGACACACGCAGGCCACTGCACCTGTGTGTAAAGTCCAGACCCACCAGCGTGCCCAGAGCGAGCACACCCGTGCGCCCAGCCCGTCCGCCACAACCTGCTGCCTCGGCCCGCCGGGAGGGCATGCGGGCAGCCCGAGCGAGCNGCCCGAGCGGCGCAGCGCTCTCGTCGCCAACAAACCCAAAGCTTGCTTTTCCAAAGCGACGCAAGCAGAGCATCTGCAGGTGGATAGCAGTAAAGCACACGCCTCCCCGTGCTCGGGTCTGGCCCTGGAGAGGGTTCGGTGTGGTGACAGCTAATTGGAAGGAACCTAGGGACTAGGAATGGTGTGTAATCGGACCACAGCTTGTATGTGGACTCTGTTTTTCAGAGTCCAGACTTTCATGGCATGAACGACTTTTTTCCTTAGATGTTCTTGGCTAATGAAAAATGAATAGCACTGCTAAAGAACGACCCTTTAAATACCAGTTCGTGTTATACTCTATTAAAACTAGATAAAAGAGTTATCAAATACTAAATAGATTTTCTGGAATGGCTGAAGTCCATTTGTTGCTATTTAGAAATCTGTTTACACCGAAAAATTCTCTCATAGGCAGAAAGTTTAAAGTAATTTTTTATTAGGATGCAGTCAGTGTATTGTATATGATAGCTATAAGCATTAATTAGATCTTGCACAAATTTCAGGACAGCTTCAAGTACGAATTTAGGAACCTGGTATGTTCAATAGTAAAGACAGATTTCATTCCATGGGGAAAAGTGACATTAAGTCTATGCTACATTTTTGTGGAATTACTGTTTCCACAGAATCATTCAACAGACATCATGTTAGTAGTTATTAATTTATTCATCTACTTTCACTATGCTAGGAATACTGCCTTCAACTGTTAAAGAAGCAGCTGGCTTTTTTATACAAATAAACTGGGCTCTGAGACTGTCAATCTTCTTTGTTTGACAGAGAGGAGTTCCTGCCCACACTGAAAGAATAGCTCAACATCTGTCATCCCATTCTCTGTGATGGCCCAAAATCAGGAAGACTACATCTGTCCTCTTCCTTTCAGATACTTCTAGGGGAGAGAGGTAGGAGGACTGTGTATTTGGTCAGTGTGTTCATCATGCATTAGGCAGGTCTCTACAAGCCCTTGCATGTAATTGTATTGTTTTTCCACTGCTTGAACAGTAGAATTTGCAGTGTAGAAGGTCTTTGGAATTTTGATCCCACTACGAGTTTTTTGGGCTTTTGTTGGTTTTAGTTTCATCTGCATTTGTTAATAAAATACATTTTAATTGCAATTAAAGTGTTTAGCAATAATTTATAGCTAAGCATGTGGTCCATGAGCATGTATATTGCAGATATATACATGAGCATAAAGCAGAAAATATTTATTCTTTCAGGTTAGGAATTACACTGCAGCGCTGAGTGATGGAGGAAGATGAAAATGGGGGATACAATTCTTATTCCTCACGGAGGAATTCCAGAGCTTATTCCAGAGCTTATTCCTCGGAAGCTCAAAAGTGGCATCTTTTGACATAACTGTGTATAGAGCAGAGGAGAGAGGGAAGGGGTGGAGGAGAAAGAGAAGGGGATGGAAGAGGCCGGGAAGAATGCATTATTATGTAAAAGAAATGCTTAACCTCATTATGTCTGGTTTAATATCCAGCAAATTTGTCAAAACCAAAAATAAACAAATGAACAAAAATATCAATCGAACAAACAAATAGAAAAGAACCTCAACCCCCAAACTCAGAATAGAAATTAAAGTAATTTTTAAATTAATTGTAGTGTCCTCTTCCAGTCGTAGACAAACTAGTAGTCAATAGTGGAATGTTCATTGCTTTTCTTATTATCACAATTAAAAGCTACTGTGATGAACCTTGGAGTCCAATTGTGTGAAGCATACACCCCTGTGACCTACAGTTCCAGCTTCACAGTCCTAAGATTTGGAGGAAGCATGAAACGCAAAATGCACAGAAGGATTTAGGCATTGTGACATTCAGCTCTGCTGTCCAGGGGAATGCACCCTCTGAAGTTAGGCTGTCAGGCTGCCTGTCACGTGCCTGCTCACAGCTAGGCTGTGGTTACTTGGGGATTTTGATTTGGCTTACACCCATGCTGCCCCTGAAAGGACGGCTCAGCAGCTCAGTCACACTGTTGCCTACTGCTTAGATTCTTAGAGCTCTAACCCCTGTTTATCTACTCTTCTTAAAGGAATGCAGAAGGGAGGCAGTTTCTTAGTAAGGGTGGTTCATTGATTCATTTAATATTTCCTAAATAAAAATAGGTTAATTACATTTTCCACAGAAATGCCAATCTGGTCTCAAGGCATTTACCCATATCAAGTCCTAGAACAAGACCTTAGTAGACCTTAAATGAGACCGTACTTAAATGAGATTTTAATGTGTCACCACCAATTGCAAATATGGTATCAAGTTTGCATAAAAAGACCAAAATTTTTTCATGATTATTTACAGATAAAAGAATGATCTTGGTTCCATAGCTGGACCAATCCAGAAAAGAATCCCACAGAAAGAGGAAGCTCTCCTGCACTACAGAAGAGAATAATGAAAAATGAGATCCTCCTTGCCCTCCAGTCTCTCTGGTTCAGGAACTAAAATTCTACCTTCCATTTCCTCTGTTTCTTTTCATGTACATACCAAACTTGTCTCTGCCCTATGTGGAATGGCATACTTGTCTTCATGTAGGTCCCCAGATTTTTGGAGGCAGCAATTGATTTGTTGCCTCCTCAGGTCTCTGTTTCCATGGTGTTGGAATCTAGAATGTTCACTTAGAGCAGGAGTGAAGATATTAGTCAAAAGGACAATAGCTGAAAGGAAGGAAAGGGACTTGCTAGACTGCCCAAAGGTGAATATCTTCCTGCATGTGTCTGCTGGGGGAAACAACATATAACTGAGTCAGTTGTTGGCCTTCTCTCATTGCTCAGAAAAGACAGTCCTGTCAGCTGTTGTATTTAGAAAGTAAACTAAGCCAACCCTGGCCTGGAAAATTAATTTTCCAATAGAAATGTTCCAGTAAGTTTTCTCCAGATCACTGAGTATAGGAGCTTTCCTGTGTTTTGTAACAGAAGGCAGACAAACAATTGCCAATTCTGCATGGCCTTCTCATGAGACGATGGAGATTAAATATTTTGCATTTTCCTTCTGGTTTATGAGTTTGGAGTGTACACTCATTTTATGCCTTTTTTTGTGAAACAGTGCAGAATAGACTTTGGTTTTGTTGTGTGCATTTTTAATGAGAGCTGTGAATTTTGCAACAGCATTTTCTTCTGAGGTCTATAGCTTGGAAAAAACACCAAATATAGTGACACAACAAAATTGCAAGTTTTATAAACATTGTAACTAGCCTTGGGGTTGTTTTGACTGAGTCCCTCCTCCAAATCTTTTAAAGGAAGCAGATCCTGAAAGTGAATAAGCTTAGGAAGATTTTAATGAGTACATAGACACTGAAGCAACTCAGAGCATTTGTCTTTGTCTTAAGAAAAGGGATCACATTTAAACCCCTTGTTACTTATGACACGTAGTTTGTGTTTTGGATTGGAAACTTTCAAGAGTACGTTATCATGATTAGTTAAATTATGTGAAATAGGTAGAGAAAAATTCACAGCCTTTAATGACCTGGCCAATACTGTCACTTTGTCAGCTTCCAGAAAATCACTCTTGAAGGAAGGAGCAACACTGCCATTTATGACATCAGAATCTGATAAAATAACATTCACATTCTCATCATTCAACACATCATGACTCAATCAAAATTTATGTAACAAAGAAAACACTTGTTAACGTGGTTACCCTGATCTGCACACAAGTCAACAACATTCAAACATCTGACACTTGAATGGTTTTGTGCATCCATTTCTGGCTTGGATTGCAGAGTGGCTTCTGAGATCTTTAGCATTCATACTGTCTCACAGCCTGTAGGAGCTATGCCATGAGCTGCCCTCTTGCTGTCTCTGTGATGCCACTGAGAGTCTTACACACTGAGGACTGTAACACACCCACTGGATTGCTCCAACCTGAATCCAGTCCATTTTATTCTGTGCTAAAATGCAGACAGGAGTTGATTCCAGGAGTTGATTCACTCTCTCCACCTGTGTCTTTGCTTTATTCAATTTTGCTGCTGAGGTGAGGTACCTCTCTCTCGGATGAAGAAGATGCTATTACTTCCAAGTTTAAGTCTGTATTTTTTTTTAACCATTTAATTTATTTAATAATTAAATTATGGTCTCAACAGTGTGAAAATAGATCTCTTATAAAAAGAGGAGCCTTTGATTCCAAAGATTATTTGGAGGTCTAGACCCTTTAAGGAAAAGAAAAGCAAAATTGCCAACAGTATTGCTAATCCTGAACTTTACAAAGAGATTTTCTACATGAAATAGTGAACAGGCAGGGACCACATTTAGGGACACGTGTCATGGGTGGTTGCACAGGTCACCACAACGCAGGGTTGCTATTCACACAAAGTGAGAATGTTGCAGTGTCATGCCTGTGCTGCTGATTCAGCTCCTTATCAGCTCCTGGCTCGGAGCTTTGATAGCTGATGTGACAAACCATAAATAATGGAAGGTCAAGCTGAGCAATGTTGTTCACTCTGACCTTCTAATACTTCTGGCTTATTAGATCAGTCATTAGCGTTTCAACAGGCTGCTGAGAAACAGAGTACAGTGGCTATAGCTGCCAAATCCTCCCCTATTCATAGACAGCCTCTCTGTGTAGGTATTAAATGCATCCCAGGGAAAAAGTCATATGTTCCTTGAAAGGAAATCAATTTACAAAATAGGGTGAAAATCGCAGAATAGCCAAATATAGAATATGGCCAAGTATAAAGAGAATCTATCAGCAAAAACCTCAACCTATTACCACCCCCTGAAACCTTTCCAAACAATAACCAAAAAAAGAGCTCAACAGTTATCAGGGAAAGTCCTTTTATTTTTTTTTAAACCAGAGGGAATATGAGTAATAGCGTAAGAAAAGAAGGTAATGAAGACAGTCAGAATCTGACAAGGAATAAATATACTGTCATTGTCCAACCCCTGCCTCCTCCAAAGTTCTGAAGTTGAGGAAGCTCAGTAGTTTCCATTTTAAGGCTCTGTATTTATCCTTCTTATAATGTGGTGAATTTTTCCATTAAAACTGTGAAATTTTCCATACCAGTGGTGTGCCAAATATTAAAACTTGAAAATAGTTTAAAGAAAAAAATAATTCAAAATTTAAAATCTCATCCATTCCAAAATTAATTTTATAGGGAAGCATATGTTAGCTAACTTTAAGAATTATTTTACATTTATTTTCTTGAAAACATCTAAATGGGCTTAAAAAAGGAAGATATAGGATCATAAGTGCTATACTAGTAGGAGAAAGACACACCATTAGCACAAAATCCTGTCAAGATTTGCCTCAAGATTTTATGGCTGCAAAGGAGAGACCTGTCAAATCTATGGGCAGGATGCCATGTACACTCCTGCCATGGGTTTATATGGAGCTCCATGACCACCGTTGTTGTTGCCCTTATGTTATCTTGCCTTATAGGAGGTGATGTTGTGAATCACAAGCTGACAGCCATGCCAAAGAGCCACCCTGAGCAACAGTGTTGCTCTACACAGCAAAAATCCTCTGTAGTTTTAAAAAAGAAAGGGTTAAAAAACTGTATACTAAAAATTAATGTCAAAAAACCTCTGAAGATTTTGTGTTCAACTGAGAGATTAGAAATGGACAGAATTAAGCTTTCCTTGCCAACCCTAAGTGTCCTCTTTCATACTAGGTATCAGTCTAAATATGAACAGTCTTTTTCTTTTTTTTCTACAGCATTCACACTTTGTCAGGCACAGGGGCTTCCTGGGGTACTGTAACATAAAAGGCTGTCATCTGCTCGAGTATCATGAAAAATTGAGACACTGCCATGAATGAAACCAGAACAGGGAGACAGCAAGCTCTCTTCTGAAAACAGCTCCACGAATAAAAGGATTCCCCTGGAATCGTAGCTCCAGAAGTGAACCCTCATCTATCCTGATTTTGCCTCTTTTGTAGACTCATATTCCCCATGTGATTTAAGTGAAAGTTTTATAGGTGGAATGCACTTGTGAATTCCTTATTTCCTGAGTGCACAACTTCATACACTCAAGACTGATTCACAGAAGTGCTGAGTACTCACAGATGCTGCTGAAATCAAGGGGACTTATGCTCTAGACATATAAAATACCATAAAAATGCTAAGCATCTCGGAAAATCCAGCTCTAAGGACATCATATTGAGAACCCCAAATTAGTAGATATTTTTATCAGTCTTGGCCGTAATGGCTCAGCACTTCAGTTCCCCATCTATAAAGTGAGTCTAATAGTACAGTCTCACTTCTCAGGTTTGAAGGTAAATTAATTAGTATTTGGGAAGCACTCAGAAACCTTAGTAGAGAATGCAACAGAAACACCCATAAAGATATTAATAATTCAGTATTCTGCACAGGGTTTGAATGATGTGCAGGGAGGACGGCATGGAGCTACATATTGAGTGATAAGAATAAAAAGAATATTGAACAGCTGCTCACTCCGGGAGCCTCGTCCATCCTATGAACTGAATGATGTATGTGTCTCTGCAGTTAAAGACTTATTATCATGCATATGTGCAATGAGCTCAAATTAAAGTTGCAAAAGCAAGCTTAAATCTGATTTTTCTGAAGTTGAGGGGGCTTAAATTGGCAACACACACACAGTTTCAATGTAAATATTTTGTGTGATCGTCTCTGCATTTTCATGTTTTCCTCCATGAAGACATGAGAAGTTTCCTGTGTCAGTGAACCCAGTGACCACTTACATAGAGCATTCATGTGGCCTGGGTCACTCTGGGAACAAACGTATTGATTTTCCAGGGAGCAACACCAGGGGCGAGTTTGGCTCAAACCATCTTTGT
>WEZZ01030366.1:2168-46221 GCA_013400585.1 Chloropsis cyanopogon
ATTAATGTTAAGGGAGAAAAAAAAGGATTACTATTCTGCTTATTCAGGTAGGAAATAGGGTCATTTTGGAGAAGGTCTAGTAACTTCTGTCAATTATCCCTGCTGTTAATGCTAATATTAGAGGGGCAATTATCATACAACATCCATTGAAATTATTCCATAAAACATGGAATTTCATACCAGCTTGATTACTTCCTGAAATCTCCTGATATTTTTACACATCTGTGTTGTGATGAGATGAGCTCTCTATTGATAATATTACAGTCTAGCTCAGATGTAGATGGATATATATGTATGAATATTTGGTAACTGTTCCATCCCCTTGTGCTTATTGACTTCTGTAACGATGTCAAAGTCCAGAGAGTATGGCTTAGAATGAAAAAATCATACAAATCATACAAAAATTATACATATAATAACAAGCAAACTCCTTCTCCCTTATTCCAGGTCTAAATAAGATATATAAAGCCACAATATTTAGAAAGACATGTAGTGCACCCCCAAAATAAGCATTTGCCTAATTACTGGTACTGGTTATCAGAAAGCAGATAGATGAAAAAGAAAAAAAAGTAGAAAACACAATTGAGGATTATACAACTCAATTTTTATGCACTCACAAGGACTAGTGCATTAACTTTTGGTCAGCATATTTCAGAAAGATGTGGGACAACACATAGGCTTCAAGGTGGATGAAGAAGAACAATTGGAAAGACAATATTTTATTTGTGATAAACAAAACCAAAAAGGCTGATATTTAAAGTATTTTAAAGGACAGATGAATAACAAAGGATGTGACAATGCACAAAAAATAGCTAAGTGAAGACAATTCTGTTATTCCAGTCTATCTTCTTTGCATTCTACAAGAAGAAAACAAAACATAACAGCTTGCTAACAGCAAACTGTCCTTCTTAGCAGGAAAAAAGGCAGCGGCTTTCTTTAAAACCGTCAGCTCAGCAAAACCCAGACTCTGCAACCCAAGACAAATGCAGTTAAGGTACATACACAGACAACTGTCCTACTTACCTAGAAATAGCCCCTGGGAAATTTCTACCTATACTCCAATTGTGCAAGAGCACTGCAGGAGATTTGGTAAATATGTATGTTGCTGAAGAGTGTTAATATGGCCCTGGGGCCCTGGTTCACTCTGCCTATCTTAAGGCAAGTATTTGAGGGAGTCAGGACTCTCAGTAAATAAGTATCCTAATCTCCTGTGCAGCCAGTGATGAGACATAGGTACGTAAAATATGCTGCTAATAACTTCACTGGGACCTCTGTTAGGTGTCTAAGGGAGCAAGTATACGAGCACAGGTTAAGTAAGTGTTTGAAAATGTAGTGTTTGTGAAGATGCACAGGCCCTTGAGCACAACTTTAATTAAATGATTAGGAAATAATTGTATCAGTATTTTTATTGTTAATGTTGTGGAACAACAGTGTTTGCATGTATGTTTGTTTAAAGTAATAAAAATGTTTTCCTCATTTGAAATTACCAATAATATATTGCGCTTGAGAAAAGACTAACACTCAAGCAAAACCTACGTATGATTCTTATGCCAAATCCCGCTGTCTTGCACACTATGTTAGGGTATTACAACAACAGTATTTTGAACTGTCTCTGGATATACTGGTGGACTAAAGAAGAAAAGCTGAAAATGATGGTGTATGTCATCCAATATTAACCATCATTCATCGGGTGTTGCAATAACCTTAAATATATTTGCAAAGACTAGGGGCTTTTCTTACTCTTCTTTTTTGGTTGTTTGGTTGTTTTTTTTTTTGGTTTTGTTTTTGGGGGGGGGTTTTTTCTTTTTTTTTTTGTTTGCTTGCTTTTTTGTTTTTTTTTTTTTGGTGGGGGTTTTTGTATGTTTTTTTTTGTTTGTTTGCTTGCTTTTTTGTTTTTTTTTTTTTGGTGGGGGTTTTTGTATGTTTTTTTTTGTTTGTTTGCTTGCTTGTTTGTTTTTGTTTTGTTTGGTTGGTTTTTTGGGTGATATTACTACTAAGACAGAGCCTGGAAATACTTCTGTTCTTTCATTCTCAGTAAACCATTTCTTTTCATAGGTACTTGCTACTTTGCTTTATCATCTCTGCATAACCTGGTATGCTTAGCAGGTCAAACATTTATTTAGCTTACACTAACCAAATTCTCACACTTAATCTAGATTTCAGTTAGCCAGGGCCCTTGAACTTGCTTTGCCTTGCCATGATCTATTTAGACTCACTTTCATTCTTACCAGCTATTTAATCTGCTCAGCATTAATTGCCACAATAATATATTTCTCACTTCCATTTCCTTGAGTATCACCTCTCACTGTTTTTCTCTTCATAGTAAGCCCTCAGATATGTAATTTCATTTGGTTTAAAAATACTCTGAGATTCTTAATTCTCTGTTCTCTTTTACTGAGCAAAAAGCTACTTTGAATAAATCCTGATTATAACAATATTTCAATTTAGATATTCCATTTTTAAAATTTACAGTTTTTGATATAAACACAAGATTTGGACTTGTGGTTTTTTACCTTATTTGGCCAATTGCATGAATATAAGATACATTGTTTCTTCAGTCCAATCTTTTTTTGGTAGATAAGCACCTACCAGTTTAACAAACTGAGTACTTCCCCATGGCAACTTTCAATATGGCATTTCACAAAATGAAGTGGTTTCCATAGTTAAAGACCATCAGAATGCATACAAAGGAAGTTACTAAAACTGCCAATAATTTTGACATAGATTTTTGTGAAGGAGAGATAGGTGGAGGGGATTGTTTTCTTGAAGAGACCCCTTTGTTGTGTTTTTAGATAGCATTATATGCCCTATGTGGAATTAATGCTGAGAGAACTCATGAAAGTTCCTATTTTGAAAGCTACCGAATTAACTATCTTGGTTGGCATGAAGAGCATCTCCTCAAGAGTGGCAGAAAAGGTCTGAATCCTCTTTGGGGCTGCTACCAATACAACAATTTGAGCAAAAAAGAAAAGCCTGGTGTTAGGATTCCAAACAGCACAACCTGCCAGTTGACCAAACAATATAGGACATAAGGAGCACAAAAAAAGATGTTTCTATATACATTATTAGCAGACAAGCATATAGGGTAAGAATGTGATTTTTATTATTACACTATTTTTGAGTCTAGAAATTTAATAAAGGTTTCCCTCTATCACTCTTTGGGGGTTTTTTAATGTCTTTTCTTAATCAGATCTTTGGCATTTTATTCTGTGAGCAATACAGAGAGAAAAGATAAAAGAGAAAAAATAGAAGAGAGAAAAAAGAGAAGTTACCATCATAATCTCTTCAGTGTTTATTTTATGCTTCATAGAATCATTAAGGTTGAAAAGACCTAGAAGATCATCATATCCAACCATCAGCGTTTCACCACCACCATGTTCATCACTAAACCATGTCCTCAAGTGCCATATCTATGTTTTTGGAATGCTTCCAGGGATGGTGCCTCTACCACTTCCCTGGACATTCTATTCCAAGGTTTTACAACCCTTTCCTTGAAGAGATTTTTCCTATAACCTAAAGTAAACATCTGGTGCATCTTGAGGTCATTACCCCTCAGCAGGCCATTGCGGCCTGGGAGAAGAGACTGACACCCACTTCACTACAACATCCTTTCAGGAGTTGTAGAGAGTAATAAGGTCTCCCCTTAGGCTTCTTTTCTCCAGGCTTCTAGTAATAATATTTTTTTTCTTAGAGATAAGATGTGAATGAGAAGTTGAAAGATTTTTGCTTCAGATTGATGCCAAAGACAGGAGGAGTGACACATCAATGATTGCGGCCAAAAGTGTCTGGCAAATTCTGCCTTTGCATGCAAATGGCAATTGAAAATGTTGCTGAGCCACTGGACAGTCCTTTGCTTAGTCTTTAAACAGCTCGTTTATCATAATTCCACAGAAACATAACCTGAAATTCTTGAAAGCCATAGACTAAATTTTATTTCAGGTAGTTTTTTATGCTTGATCATTAACACCTGAAACATGGAGTCAAGGAGAATTGTGATGATTATTGGACATTAGCTGCATATCATAATTTGGCTGAATAGGGCTGGAAAATAAGGAAATAAGATGTAATAAGGAAAATAAGGAAAATAAGTAAATAAGGAAAATAAGATGTAAAACTAACACATAGGTTGAGATAACTGAAAGGTCGCACATGCAAGCGAAGATGAGAGATGCCAAAGATTTCATTCTCTACTTTCTATCAGCAAGTAATGTCCGTCCACTTCCTGGGAAGTGAAGCATTTGTAGTGGTTTATTGATGTGAATGCTGAGATTATGGAAGATATTTATATATAACAACATTGTATTTACCTAGGTAGCAGTTAGCTTATCACATCCAACAGCACCTGTAGAATGTTATAAATAGCTAACCTTTATGTGACATACTTTTAATTTGAAGGTGTGTGCTCCTGTGTGAGAAGTCACCCTGTCATGATCAGAATTAAAACACACAATAGCCTCTTTGCAGCTTCACTAGTCAAGTCAATTCTAAATTGTGTTTGGGCTAAGTTCAATGTTCATAAAATGAATAATTGTTGTAGGATCACAGCCTCAAGTGATACACTGTGCTAGTATTAGTCAGAATTAGGTATACTGTGAGAAACAATGGGCAAGTGCCCCCACAGTCCTCTGTCAATTCATCTCTGTCTTGACCTGCAAACCCCTGATATTCCATTCCTGGCCTTCCCTTAAGTAAAGACTGACAACTGCCGTGGCGCATTCTCGGTACGGCTCCAGCGCTTGTACGGGGCTGCGGCAACTCCCCCGGCAGACCCCGAACCTCCCACATAGTCGCCCTCTGGATCAGCATAAATAATACGCAGGACGGGCCTTGCTTGCCACCCTGAGGATACTTTATTTAACTCAAAAGCTGGGCAGAGGCAAGGACCGGGATCCAGGGGCAGGGTCATGCGTTTTAAGGGGCAATCTGAAGGTGGGGTTGCAGGGAGAAGGACCAATGATACAGGGACAGGGGAGAAACACTAGGCGGGGATCACAATACATAACCAATGGGGTGCAGAATAGTAGGGAACTCTCTAGAAGGCAGGGTGGGTCTGAGAGAGAATTGACACCTGAGAGGGGGTGGGGGAGCAGGGAGTGCTCGGAGACAGGGAATAGGGTAAAGGCAGGATTGACACAGAGGGACAGACCAATGCCTCTGGGGAAAACCATGAGGTGGGAGTGGGAACCATAAAGCAGGGAGGGTTACAAAGCAAACCCTTAAATTACAAATAATACAATAAAAACACACTGCATCAGACAACTGTGCCAAATTGTGACAGATTATGTTTTTGATACTATGGACATTTTTTTCCCCAAGGAACTGTATAATTATGAGTGTAAAGTAGAAATAAGACAAATTAATCAGAAGCTAAAGCTTAAAAAAAAGGCTGAGATTTTAACAGGCACCTGAGAGAAAGCAACACTTCAATATTATAAATTGTTTTAAAGGCTGATATCCTCATCCCAGTATACCTGCAGACATCAGAAGTTTAGGTAATGTTATATAATGTTTATTTGGAATCAAATGTAATTTTGCTGTCTTACAAATGCTATGTCAATGATATTTTCATGTTGCATATAACTGAAAGAGAAAAACCCCTTGCACTAGAGTTAGAATAGCAAAGTAAAAAGCAGACTTTTATTGGAAGCTTCCAGTTGTTCTGGTGGTGATGGACACACCCAGCACCAGATTTCTACAATTTTATAAGCTTAATTAATTATGATATATAACAGTTACATCCAATAGGAGATTGAGTTGCCCCAGTAACCCACCTCTGGGTCAGCCCTTTAGGGTTGGTTCAAGGGGTTCTCTGCCCCACATCTTATTATATATGATTGTAGGTACCCTACTTGGAATAAGACTAGACAATATTTCAGGCATGCGTTTAGAAGGTCAGCTTATTGTTCTAAAATTTAGGGGGAAAGGGGTAGGAAAGTACTGGAGCCATAGCTGATAATGCCTTGCATTATCAGTCTACAAAGCTACAAATGTATGAAAAATGTATAAAAAGCTTAGGCATCATTTCTCAGTATTTTAGCTGTTCACCTTGGTGCCTGAGTATGTTTGTACTTCTGTAATGTTTGCTTTTACAGACGTTTTTCTCTGACTGTTTTTTGGTGCCCATTAATAAAGATTATCTCCATATTTTCTTGTGCCATTTGCTTACTCCTTTTTTTTCTTTCCACAACTTCAAGCTTTTTTCTCTTTCCTATTGTCATAGGTAAACCTCTTTATGTTTCTTCACTTTAACTCCTGATGTGTCATCAGTCCATGTCTGTCTCTCCACATATACAAATATTTCTTTTTTCTGTTTCTGCCATCTTCTAATCAGCTCTTCCCAACATCTATCCTTTTCCTCTTCCCTTCTCTTAATTATTGCTATTACTACAAAGGCCTTCACAATGTGATGTTCTTTTTCACTCTAGACTGCACTTGTTTATTTGTTCTGCATGGAACTACACAGAAACATCTTGATATTCAAGGAGAAAAAGATATGGTTCATTAAAATATTTTCTGATCTATTTCAACTTAATCAGGCCAGGAAGCAATATTTTTTCTGTAAATACTATTCATCTGATGGGTGAGAAAGGGGATGAACTACTATAATCCTATCAAGTCATTTATATTTCAGGGGCAGTGATACTTGAACATTAATATGATAATGAAATAAAATCTGATGGCTGAGTTATACCTGAGGATTGCTTATTAAAAAGTTCCATGCATCTAATGACTAATCATTAGAGAAGCAGACATACTTCCCACAGACTTTCATAAGAGTCTTCTGACTATAAAGGATAAAATGTGTGTATACCACCTCCACACTGCACCACAGCATAGCTGAAGGTTCTGATCCCTTGCATTAAGTGTCTGAGGCATCTTCAGTTACCATAGCTCATCTGAGAGGAAGGCTGTCTGGATCCAGAAACTGGAAATCACTTCACATTCCCATCATAAGTATTTGACTTATTCTAACTTTTACATTTTCACCACCTCCAATGTGTTATTCGGACAGGGCACTGGAAAAATTGAATATGGTCTATATCTGGCATGTAATTTGTAAAGAATAGGTAGAATGTCTATGCAAGAGGTTTGGAATAAATACATAAATGAGGCAAATTTGGGGAAATGGGGAAAGAAATATTAATTTGCCCTTATGTGCAGTTTACTTTACGCATCACAGAGTGTATTAAGCAAAGGAACAATATTTCAGACTGTCTTAGTATTTAGGAAGAAAAACTAGAATATCTAAGTAGATGTCTTCATGCAGAACCAATTCTGACAGTGAGGTGAGGTTTACAATGATTCAAATTTAAACTGTGTATGAAGTTCATGCAAAAAAGGTAAGCAGAATGTATAGTTGTGGAAATGCTGGAATGGCTTAGCAGATTTGAATACAGATTTAAATAATAAGCCCACTCCACTATGTAGACAGAAATTTTGAAATGGTTCTTTTAACCAGGACAAAAGTTGAAAATATGTGAAATCAGGAAACTCTACAAATTGTGCTGAGGGAGAAAATGGAAGGGAATAAAAATGCCAGTATTAATCATCCTGGTTCCTGGATAAACTCTCAGAGACCATTTCAGTCTGATTTGACCCCTTACCACAGGCAATGATACTGCCTTTACATGGGGATGCCTACAGGTAAATGTAAGAAGCAGAAGAAATGGAAGGACAAAGAAGAACAACAGTAAGCACAAACAGGGCACGGGTAGAGCAGAAAACCAACACAAACAAGTACTATGCTTATCCTTGGATGCAAAGCACATTTTGATGGCCGCATACTCAAGAGCTTGTTGTTTTGTAGGAATGCAGTTGCCAAGAAGCAGCCTTTATCTCTTTTGCATTATTGTTAAAGATGTTTTCCTTGGATTTAAGATACAAAGAAATAATACCTAGGAAAAACTATTGCCCTTATATAACTTACAAATATAACAAAAATTCTCAGTGCAATACTTGCATTGAAAGTGCTGGCATGCATGTTGATTCATGAAGTTAATTGCTGCTTATCTAGGCTAGTAAATGCAAACCTAGATAATACTAAATTAGTCTTCTCAAGCAGGGAGCAAGCCAAACATGTTCCAAGAAATTGATATTGAATTATTTCGTTTCAGCTGAGGCAGAGCTGGTTCCTCAAATGCAGTAGCTATGTACGTTTTTCATCTTTACCCAGTTGCTTTTAGAATTTCCTAAGAAGATTCTCTGTGTACTTGCAAAAGCCATTCCATAGAAGAATCTAAGTCTCCTAACTCAAAGTCTTTGTGTAGTCTTCAGCAATTTAACATAAATGTATAAAACACACATTCAACTTTTTATTGAGGTCTTCCCATGCAGAAAAGTTACTGTGTTTGCATGACAAGAAAAAAAAATTACAAAAAATTCATGGAAGTGTGTGATACAAAAAAAATCTGTAAATTTCTCTGTCCAAAGAAATTTTTTTTTCTCCCTTATGACCTTTTCTTACTTAATGATACTATGTTTCTGAAGAAAAGGCATCTGGTAAAAATCATTCTGTTATAGGCAGCACAATGGGTTACATTAGATTTTAAAACAAATTTGGTAGAAACACGGCCTGATTTATTCTATTTTTTTTCCCTTCCCCTTTTTTGTAGATATACTTTGATGTCGATGTCTAAACAGAAGTACAGAAAAAGAAAAAATACATCTCCAGCCAGAAACTTCTGCATCTGCAATCAGAACCTTTAATTGAACTGAAAATGAAACAATTTCATGCAAACTAGACTCCTTTCTTTTGAGGGTTAAATCAAATCACCACAAGATGGCTCCCCAGCTTCTCCAAAGACATTTTTTTTTTTTTTAATCATGCTACTCTCCAGTGAAGGCATTGATTATCTTATAGAAGTCTGGAGTACAGCTGAACAGACTGTGGATTAGAGCCTTGTCTAATAAAATAATAGCTATTTTTACATTAAAGCTCTGGAGATCTCTTTGAAAGGTAATTCTGTTACTTTAATTTCTGTACCCCATAAAAGGCTGTTATCTAGTTTGTGCCTCTGTTTATTTTTTTTCCTAACAGACAAAGATTGGCTCGGAGAATTCAAACTGATTTGGAGTTTAAGCCTCCTGATTTTAAAGAGCAAAGCAGCTTATGCTCCTAAGATTTCTAAGTTTCTATAAGTATTAGGAATTTTAATTCTAAAGATATTTTTTTAATTGCTATTTTTTATTGGCCATTATTTTTAAGAAGTAGGACTAAAATAAAGGGGTGTGAGCTATAATATTAACTTTTTAATAGAGGTTGTCCCCAAAACAAACTGAAATCACACCAGAATAAATGCTATTCTCAAAGGAAATACAGGGTTTGGGGTATTTTTGTAGGTTTTAAAATCAAAAGTAAAAGTACTCCATCCGATCCAGTTAGTCAGAACAGCATGCATATTTTTAGAATATCACTTCTGGGATAAATAGATATTGTTTTGATTTTACTTGAATGATTTTATTGATACAGTCTTCCTAACACAAGGCAGATACAGGGAGAAAAAAAAGGTACAGAAACACCTCGGTGGATAAGGAGGCAGAAATATAACATCAGAGAAGTAGTTCATAGCAGCAGAAATCTTTCTAGTTTGCATATAACAGAAAGAAACATGTTTTTATTTGCACATAGCAAGAACTTATTTTCTTTGTAAGAACCACACTGTATCTTGGAGAATCTGACACTGAAGCAGCATGATAGAGACAGAATTTAGCACAGTCTGAGTGCTACAAACTTAAAAAAATTCACTTCTGCAAGGTCAGAAGTGCAAGTTATGTCCACTCTGTCTTTTGAATCTATTTGTGAATCCTTTCTTAAGGTCGAAGTCACTGATCAATCACACTGTCTCTGAATTTGCACTCAGTCATAGAGTGACATTTACTGGTAAAATTTAATCTTTATACTTGATGCAGAGAAAACACAAAATGGGAATGAGTTTCTTGTTCAGCTGCGGAAAGTTCACAAGGAACTTACATTTGCTAAAACAAAGCTGCTCTTCTCAAGAAAAAGAAATGGAAAAAATCTCTAAAATTGAACTAAGCTTTCTTTGAATGCTCAGAGTACAATTAGAAAATTGGGTGCCTCCAAGAAGTCTGATTTTGGATATAACTATTTTATGGATGTATTCAACACCAATTGAATCTATAACCTTTTCTTTTTTCTGCTTTTAGTCCTTTCTCGTTTCTTTTACACAATAGCAAGTCTCCAATAACAAAACTCACCTTACTAAGGCAAAAAGCAACCCCTCTCAGCTGCAAATCTTATCCACACATTTTTTGGACTAAATCTACATATGCTACTAAGTCTCATACAGTCTTTTTTTTCCATTGACTAAAAGCCATTTCTATGCCAATTAACTGTATAGACAACTGTCCATAAAAATAGATGCATACACTAAACATCTGTAAGTCAGACAAATTCTACCTGCTTCCATCTCAGAGGATGTTTCCACTTATGATTCATGTGTAAGGATGCAAAATTGCAGCTTGTTTTGTGACTGCAAAACCAGTATGCCCAATAAGCCCAGTATGCCCCAACAGTATGAACAAGCTGGAATGTGACAGTCCCAAGACCTGGCAAAAATAAAAGTTTAAGTATGGGGAACAGAAATGAGCAATTCAGACTGAATTCTGCACTGTATTTTCAATATGCTGTTGCTGCATTTAGTGTGTTCAGATGACATGCTACCCTCAAACTTGTGAATGCAATTTTAAAGCCTCCATTTCCTCTTGTTGTAGGTCAGAAAGACCATAGGAAAAGTAGTCACATGTATTTAAAAATTATTTGCTCTTTCTGGATCTCAGCCCTAAATTGCAAATGCAGAAGTAAATTGTAATCAGGGAAGTAATTGACTTACCAAGATATTGAAACCAAGCCCGTGCATTATTTCATCCTTAGTGTAGTCTGACAGTAAGAAATATTTCTTCAGCTGTGTTGAGAGTGCCAGTATTTCCTTGCAATGTGACAGAGTAAACTTCTGCCTCAAGAGCAAACTGTTTTAATGTATTCTGGGCTTTATTTATTTATTCACTAACTTACTTACTTATTTTTGAAAGAGGATATTTTTAATTTGATGTTAACACAGTCATATTAGCTTCCCATACCACTGATTTAATGGTCCCTGTTCATAAATAGGTGTAATAGGACCAGTTATATAACAACAAATCAACTAATTAAAGAATGCTTGTGAAAGATGATGAGGACTGCCAGCTAACTTTCACTTGCATGTCTTTATGGCAAAATGTCTTCCAGACATTGCAGTGACATTAATCCCAAAAGGAAAATCTTAGCTCAAATGAGTTGGTACCATACCCTTTTTTATAAACATTGTCCTTCTGGTGCAGATTTTACATATCTACTCTCTTAGACAGAAAAATAAACACAATCACTTTTAAAGCACACAATATCAGAAGAAACATTAGCAATTATCTTGAATTATTCATTAATCTTATTTATATCATACATACTAGAACACCAATCTGTGGAGTAGGCCTAGTTTCTCAGAAACAAGGTATGGAGCTGCTGTTTTGTTACAAATAGTAACAGACATTTCTGGAATAAGAATATTTCTTTATATTCCTTGAATAAAATACCATCCCTAGAGAAACCAAGGTGAGTTCTTTCAATGAAATTATTAGCCACAATTTCACCTCTAATTCTTATTAGCCTTTATACAACTGTATATAATGTTTCCTTTGCTGTGTTTCTGGCAATTTACACAAATGACAGCTGTAAATGTAATTCACTTAATTTAGACAAATTAATTCTTTCAGCTGTTTAAGTATTAGACAATTACAAAAAAAAAAACAAAAAAAAAAAACAAAAAAAAAAAACAAAAAAAAAAAACAAAAAAAAAAAACAAAAAAAAAAAACAAAAAAAAAAAAAAAAAAAAACACACAAAACCAAAAAAAAACACCAAAAAACAAGGAGAAAAATTGCAACCTTGTCTAATTCATTCATAGGGATACACAGATGGGCTCTCAGTCATACATATCTACTTTTAATTTTGTCTGCAAATCAGTATGCCTTGAACAGCTTTATATACAACATAATTACATATATTTGTGTTTGCTCTATATCACTACAGAGACAGTTGACAAATAGAGAAGACTTCTGTATAAAACCAAAAGATTGAAAATTACAGGTTTTCCTAAGACTGAATGACAATGTGATTGGAAAAAAAAAGGTTTTGAATATTTTAATGACGTGCATTTCAAAGCCATTCTTTATGCACGATTTAAAAAAAAAAATAGTGAACACGTTGATCTTGATGAGAAGATTGCCAGTGGGTGAGAGGCTAGACATGGGATGCAAAGATGTACTTGCAGCCCAGAAAGCTGCCTGGACCCTGGGCTGCATCCAAAGCAGCATGACCAGCAGGGCGACTGAGAGGATTCTGTCCCTCTGCTCTGCTCTGGTGAGAGCCCACCTGCAGTGCTGCATCCAGCTCTGGGGTCCCAGCACAGGAAGGACATGGAGCTGTGGGAGCAAGTCAAGGGCCACCAAGTTGATCAGAGAGATGTAGCACCTCTCCTATCAGGAAAGGTTAGAAGAATTGGAATTTTTGAGCCTGAAGAAGAAAAGGCTTCGGGGTGACCTAGTTGTGGCCTTGCAGCAACAGGAGGGAAACTATAAGAAAGATATAGAGGAATTTTTTTTACAAGGATAGGTAGGGGTAGGACAAAGGAAAATGGCTCTAAACTGATAGAGTAGATTTAAACTAGGTATTATGGAAAAATTCTTTACTGTGAGGGTGGTGAAGCACTGGAACAGGTTGCACAGAAAAGTTGTGGATGTCCCATCCCTGGAAGTGTTAAAGGCCAGGTTGGATGCAGCTCTGAGCAACCTGATCCAATGGGTCACATCCCTGCCCATCGCAGGCGGCTTGGAACTAGGTGATCTTCAACGTGCCTTCCAACCCAAACCATTCTGTAAATCCATGATATTGTATTAAATCATACTTAAAAATGGACAGCAATGAAACTTGTAAAGTCTTCTTGGGGCGTTCTGGTTCAGCACTGGAGTGAATTGCTAAAGATTATCCATGAGAAATTTAACTCATTTCAGTGAAGTTGAGATCAGAAATGGAGAAACACTTGAATGTAATATTTAACTATAGCAAAACTACAGCCATGTTTTGTTTCAAGCATCTTTAATTCATTCAATGTGTTGTACTACAAATAAATTTTCAAAATTAAAAAAGCTCTTCAAACAAATAAATTTACTATTAATCAAAAAAGCAAAAGTCAATGTATTTCTCTTACATGTATATTTACAGATTTAACTGAAACCATATATTTATTTTCTCTCGTGAAAGCTGGAAATGGAAAATGTTACTGCCTAATTTTTCGTGCGCCATGCTAGATTTCAGTCACTAACTCTTGTGCAACTAGTTGATTTCATGAAGAAACAAAAAGTTTCTTTATAAGGTCAGGGTAGACACTTTCTAAGCCTCTTTGGTTTGGGTTTTTTGGTGTGTTTTTTTAAAATTTAATTCTAAACAGAAACATGCCCCAGATTAATGTATTTTGTATAGTACTAAGTGAAAACGAATAGCTACATAATAAGTATGTCTAAATGTTTATTAATGTTAATAAACTCTCCAGAGTACCACACTGAAAAATATTTCTTCATTCTCTTCAAATAATTCATGAACAAAACCTTGTTAGCCATTATAGAATAGAATTCGAATTGGTTTTCTCTTTCTGCTCAGAGTGGAATTCTTTTAGGTTTAATCACTGAGTTGAACAGGAGTTCCTGGGACTCAGCTATTACTTTTTTCCTGTTTCCATAGAAACTCATGTCAGCAAGATGAATATGGAAAATGGTACTTTGAAATAATCTCCATTTTGAACATAAAAGCAAAACAGGGTGGTGTAAAGTAGCAATTATGTTAAAGCACCTTATCCCATTTTTCAGTCAGTAGAACAGCGGTTTCCATGAAAATGGGAATATGAGTAGTAGCAAGCAGCAAGACAGCCAAACTTCTGAAATTTTGTGATTCGAATTCATGGGGGAAGACTTGGCTCCCCAGGCTTTCTTAAAGATAAAATCCAAAAATTTCCTGAAGTTTCAGAACTCTTGCTGTCTTGTGTTATGGCATAGTTGCTGTAGTGAAGAAATCTGATGATCTTTTGAACATTCATAAATTTACTGCAACACTGTCTCCTTTTCTTGATGCATTCTGTATATGACTAGCACAGAAAGTAAGTACATGTGAATCTGCCTTCTATAGTGCATTCAAATATTTAGGTTTTAATCATTATTGGAAAAATAATCATAGGAAAAAAAGAAAAGACAAATAATTTGATGCCTGCACTTTTTTTTTTTTTTTAATTGGAAACTATTTGGATCCATATAATTATTACAATTTTTTCATTCTCTCTGAGAAGATAATGTGAATAATGACAGTTGATAGCCAAGAAGGTCACTATTGTGGTGTGTTACACTACTGAAACAGTGCTAATTAGAAATTATATCTTTGTACTACAGGAGTAGATCTACATCTAAAAGAGGATACGTTCTTTCATACTGTCTGCTTATCATTTTCTACTTACATTTTTTGAGCAATACGGTATGTATACTTTATGTGGATTTTACATACCATGCCATACTGTCTAGCATTCATTAATATCTTCATGAGAAAATATGTTGAGTACTTTAACGTAGTCTACATACCTGGTTGTGAATTGAATGAACTTTAGCCAATTGAATGTTGAAACCATGTTTTCATTTATCCATAACAGACTTGGTAGGGTCAAGCTCTGTATCTTTCCACTTAACTTTCTCCAAGAGCAGTGCTTTTGAAAACAGCCTTTACAATGGTCTGTGTTCTAAATTAATATATTACTCTAAGTTTTGTGACAGAAATAAAATCAAAATCAAATCAGGTCCTTGTCTTATTTACAATTATATTTTGTATACATGAATTGAAATACAATTTCAGGCTATCTATTTTCAGAAAAATGGAAAGCTCAGTGTACTCCAAATTTACACAGCTGAAACCAATAGATTTCTAATTTTTTTTTTATATTTATCTTTCTTTTTTATGTCGTTTTTATTTCATGTCTTTGAAATATTATGTGAACATGTTATGCTCTGAAAAAACTATTATATTTAAGTTTGTTTTCTTTTGATTATGAGCTTGAAGGGATTCCATTCTTTCTTTTGGCAAATGGGAGACCATAAAGGACACTTGTTTGCGACTAAAGTCTGAGGTATTTCATGACCACAAAAGGACATGGATCAAAATATAATGGACTTTCAATCCTTTTCCTCCCGCAGGAGTCTACAAGTGGTCAAAATGCCACAGCATTAGAAGAAATACATTAGCACAGTCATTTCTTTGATAGTTCAAAATTTCACTGTTATTTTATCATCAGGCTCTTCATCAGGATCACCATTTAAGTATGGTAATAGTAGTTTCCTAAGAGTAGTTTTCCAAAAAAAAAAAAAAATCACTCTTGGGCTGTAAATAATTTGGTGGATTTAAAAAAACAATTCCTAGCAAGCACAATCATCTTCAATGAGAACAAAGTATACACATTGTCCTAATGTCTAATACAGTGACATGGTGAAACAGATGAAAGCTAAGATAAGTGTAGGAAAATGAACCCTAGGGGGTTTTTTGGTTTAAAGAATTGATTTATATCCCAAATAATATAGTGCATATTCTTAAATAAATTTTTTAAAAAGTATGACATTTATGACTGAAAAATTTGATTTTCGTTATTTTAAGTAAGAGGAGCCTGTATATAAGAAATATTCAATTCTAGTTTACTTACACAAAAGCCAGAGAAGCAGATGGTATGACTAGGTAGTATGAATGGCTATTCATCAGTAATAACAAAACATGACTGAATAAGCACAAATAAAACAAATAGTGTATCAGACACTGATACACAGAAAAATTTTCAAATTTTTTCACTGACCTGTTGGATTTACACAGCCCTATCTAAAAGCAAGACATGATAGTTCATGCTGTTCAGGTTATAAGCCCAGAAATATTGCATTGCTTATTAGGGAAGCTCTTAAACTATCAGCACCCTTGCTGAGAAAAAGATTTATGGCTAACCTTTGCTAGGTCACTGACAATAAGAGTGGAAAATGTTTTTTAGAGAAAAAGCAGTCAGGTGGCTCAACATGAAATTAGATATGTTGCCAGACTCAGCAGGTAGCAGATAATATGATTGAAATTCAGGATATCTATAAATAGAAAATAGTGCCTTGCATGCAGTCTGGCTCATGGGGAACTTGCTTTATCCTGTAATATTTCAGTGTCCTGCCTTTTTTTAAGTGTTGCACACATTATTTTTTATCCCCTAAAGCATGGAGGCTGTTTCAGTGTCCAGAATTGCTAGTCACAGGTTTTCAAGTGTGCTTGGTTGGAATAATTTGTCTTTTTTCCCTGTATCAGTGTTGAATAGTGTTAGTACACTTACTGTACTTCTGTTAAAACAAAGATCTGTTGATGCTTTGCAGCCTGATGTAGCAGCAGGTGTCCTGCCCATGGCAGGGAAGCTGGAACTAGATGATCTTTAAGGTCCCTTTCAAGCCAAAACATTCTCCAATTATACAATTCTGCAGAAGGAATCTATAAATCAACACTACAATATCCCCAAAGTAAAGGAGAGCTTGACTGGATTAAAGTCAGGGTTGTGGAAACTTCCTAACTGTCCTTGTGAGTATGCAAGAGATTTGAATGAAAGCTTTGAGGATGCTGTAATCACTAAAATGACTGGAGAAGGAGAGAGGAAAGATATACCAAATGAAAACTGTCGCTACATTTTATACTTTCTCATTATATGACCATTACTGCATGCAAATGGATAGTGATCTAAACAGAGATTTAAATGGAGCTCTGGAATACAATTTTTAAATTGTTAATGGCAACCACAGGATATGTGTCCCAAATTATCAGGCCTGCTATCACTGATTGTGGCTATGTGGAATGAAAATATTTAGACTGAGATCAATATGGAGAGTAAGATATGATTTCTGTGTGTACAACTTGTTCAGAATTGTTGCTTGTAGCAAGTGTGGAAATCACTGCCACATGGACTACATCCTGTGAGTTAAACATGCTCATAACTACTCTCTGACACCAGAATCAGTGCAGATTGTCACACATGCACTGTGTTAAACTCTTCTACTCTCTGGAAATGTTAGTAGTCCATATTAAATTGCTTGATAGAAATGATCTTTGATTTACAAGCCACCTGTACTAAAAAAATGCTAGCCAAGATTCAAACTAAGACAGGAACTATTCAGAGAGTTAACAATTTATCAGGACTGTAGAGAACAGACTTTGTGAAAGCAGCACCTGGAAAATGAGATCATCTGATCAAACACAGGCAAGTGTGGTGTAGATCTCTCCATCTGAGTTAGATGTTATGACTGTCTTTATAATCAGTGGAGAGAAACAGGCTCATCTAGGGGAATGACTCACTTCATCATAAAGCAGACACTTAACATTTTCAGATTAATTGTTTCATGCAAGTGCCTGTTTTTCTCTCTTCACCATAAAAAAATCCAGGAAGACAAATATACATCTCTCTTTTGTAAATATTTAAAGATGAAACAAATGAATTTCAGACTAAATTCCACATTTCAGCATAAAATGTGCTGAATGAATCTGTGTCTTTATGCCTCTACAGGTCTATCCATGATTTAAATTCAGATGTTGTAAAGCTCAGACTAATAGAGGACAAGAATTGATTTCCCTGCATCTGAGGAAAAAGTTATTTCATAGATCCCTCTTGGTTTAATATCTACAATAAGTCTATGAACTTTTGATTCTGGAAAACCAGAATTCAACTATATGTCTGTTTAAAAGAAGCTGTTTATTGTTATTTTAGAGGCTTATTTTCAGCTGTTGACTTTTATTTTTTCATAAATAATTAAGGAATGGAAAATAGATGCAGTAAGAGTAATTTTCTATTCATGGAGAAAGAAGAAAGGAATCAAATACTTTAAAGTCTCTGTAATTTTAGAATCAAAGTACAAAGGCAAGAAAATAATTTTCATGCAAGAGATAGTGTCTTTTCAAACTGTCCAAAGTTATACTTGTTACAAGCATAAAACAGCCAAAAATATATATATTAAAGCCAAAGTCACCCATAAATCAAGATTTCTTTAAGTGAATAGTGGTTGCAGGAATGAAATGTGAGTGAGTCAGAAAGACACCACAATGTGTCCATCAAGCTCTAAATCACTCAAAATTAATCAATAAATTATATATTTCTGTTATTGAAAAAAATTAACCACAACAGCTCTTTGATAATAATTTTGTGGTATAACTACTAAATGAAGCAATTGATGCCTCATTCTTCCAAAAGTTTCCATTGTAATGATTGAGCGGTGGTTTTCAAGCAGAGTTTTTGTCACTCTGTCCAACATGAGTAATATTTATTATTAATTTTATTTTTATTTGTTAACAGAAATTATAATCTGATATTTTGCTATCAGTGCAGAGATAAACTTGCACTAGAATATACCTTTTAAATTACAAAAATAAAAATATCTGACAAAATTAAAATATTCCAAATTGTGTAATTAGTTCAACTTTCTACAGGACTTCCTTATCTCTTACTTCTCTCAAAATGAAAGAGCAGATAAGAATGAGGAAGAGTTTGGATTGAAGCCATGGCTGAAATACCTGAAGACAAATTCTAGATTTCGATATTTAGTTTCTGATTTTTGTGATCTCCCCAAACAGACAGTCACCTATTTAAATATAAGGAACTATGGAAATCTAGTGTTCTTCAAGTTGAGATAATGTAAATTCCTTTTCCTTATCAGGATGCTTTCCTAAGTCACAGTGATATTGTAGGTTAAAGACTCCATTTTAATTTACTCACTAAGAAGGTAGTGGTTTTGGTTCAATGTATTCTAAAGAACATTTCTTTCAGATCTTTGATACCATATTTCCCATATCTTCAACTTCTAATTTCCTGTTTCATGATAGATATACATATATGAAATACTGATACATAAATACATAAAACAGGAAACAGTCATTCACATTTCTTTCAGATTTTCACATTATATAGTAAAACTTATTTCATCTTCCTTCTGAGATTTTTTGGTATAAATACTGTCAGCTGTAAACATGACAAAAGAAGTGTTATCTTGGGGAATATTAATGATGACTCATGTACGGAAAATTTCTGCAAAGAGATCTGAGACATTACACATGTTAGTTCACTGAAGTTTAGCAGGATGAGCTGCACTTCTAATAAATGCATGACATATAATCAACTGATATACAAATTTTCCAGGGACTTTCAGTTTTCCTTCATTTTTCACTGACTTTGGATGGACTTCTATGCTTAACAATTATTGCTTCACCCACATTTGCTTGCATAAAGATTTCAGGATAAAATTTCAGAATAAAATTTCAGGACCCAGGTTTGTTTGCGTATTACCAAACATGTTTTCACAAAAGTGGGAATTATGGAAGTCAACTTCTTTCACTCTTCTCTCAGTTACCTAAAAGTTTTCCAGTCTGAATGAGGAAAATTGAATGCTAAAGAACTACTGCTTCTTTTTCTTTCACACGTCAGTAATGGTTGTACAGTTTATTACAGCAATTTGAGTGCTTCACATATACCAAGCATGGAGTCCTCCCAATGACTTCACACATGTGGATTGAAAAAGATGTAGAAATAAGAAATTTTTTCTTTTAACAGAAGTTAGTCTTCATCAGATGGCCTTAGCTAAATCTCATGATCAAGCAATTATTTTATTTACTGTGACTAAAAATACATTTAGGTTTTTAGTCAACCATGCAGTGAAGGACGGAGAAATCTGCAATTTTCATTGATATATAAATAAATTATAATTTACTTGTTCTATTTGCATAAAAGCAGGTATATCTGTGAGAATCAGATTAATTGCACTGGGATTCTTAATGTAAAATATTTCACTTTACCAACGTAGAAGTGGTACTAAGTTTATAAGTGTATATTAATATTTTATAAGAATGTAAATAAACCTCTTTCCACATGACCTTCTATTCAAAAAATTGATATGCAGCCAATCAGAAATTCTGTGAGTAGAGACTGAGCAGAGCTTGATGGCTTTCCAGACATATTTAAACAAGTAGCGAATCTCTTAGTTTTGCAAAATTTTGCATTATAAGCATAATGCTGAAAATAATGATGTGCCATCTCAGACCTTAATTGTCCTTATTCCACTAGCAAAGCAAGACTTTTGCATATTGCAGTAGGCATACAAGATTCAGGTAAGGATGGAGGAGGTATGCAAACGTTGGAAAATTTCTAGGTTACATCAGATGTATTTTAGTTTTTCTCTTAAAGTCACAGAGAATTACCACATACATATGTTCTAAGTCTTCCTGAACTTTCCTTTAGAAGAATCTCATCAGATAATTTAGCATTTTAATTTCTTATTTTGTTTTTCTTCCCAGGGGTGTGGTATTTTTCTCCCTCTGTAGAACGCTTTCTAATTTAGTAATAGAAAAATGACATATTGAAAGGGGCTGTATGACAAATACGAAAGCATGCTTTAATAGTAGAATATTAGCCAAGGCATCTATCTCAGTACTTAATTTACTCCCATCATTCCAGTATCTGAAGTTAGGACTTTTGTGTATGTTTCTCTTTATCATAATCTACTAAATAAGTATAGACTATTTTTATTAATGTTAGTAATTGGCGTCACCACACAGATCATGGGTGCCTGGAGGGAGCACTCCAGCCGCCTCCGCTCCCGGGACCTTGGGTGGACGCCTCCGAGTGGCCGCTCCCCGCCTCGGCGCCACTCGCTCGGGCTGAGGTTTGCGGTTCGGCCACAGGTGAGAGAACCTCTCCTTCCTTCTGGCCCAGGCCGCGCGGGCAACCAAGAGAGGTCTCACGCCGAGGCAGCACGGTTAAGGGTTAAAGAAGGGGCTTCCAGACTGCAAGTTCCAAGCTGTTTATTCTCTCCACGAGGGAGACGCGAGGTAGTACAATCCAACCAGCCAGAAGGGAGCAGAACATGGGGAAGCCCCGAGGGAGGGGCTCCAGCAGTTGATAAAGGGGTGCAGCCCCTGGGGAGGGGACTGCTAAGCAGCCAATGAACAACAAGGAGAATGGAGGGTAAGGAGCGGTAAAATTATAATACAGCCACTTGGAAGGGAGAGGGGGAGGATGAATACATAATCAACCAATGAGGGGAATAAGACAACATAACTGGCAAGGAATGTTCTGGGAATCGGGGGTAGAAGCCTGGAATTGACAGGCTGCAGGGGCAAGGAGAACCTGACTGACAGGGAAGGTTCTGGGGAAAAAAGGGGAATAGCAGCTCTAGGAGAAACTGTTTTGGACAAGAGAAAGGGGGTACACAGAACAAACCATTCTTCCTAACCTTAACAATGAAGATAACTGAGGAAAGCATAAAAACAGACTACAACAAGTAATTTGCCAAAAGAAGCTGTGTTTTTTGAATACATAATTGAATCACTACTTTAAGAAATTTCATAGTATTGCCTAATATCACACTTCTAATCATATCCTAACTTTAAACAGTTAAATTGCAGCTTTAAGGTCTTTTACAAGTAAATTCAGATGCAGATGTTTGCTTGCTTTTTTTTACTTTTTTGATTGTGGATTGGCCAGAAGGTTTCCAGATACAATATTCTTCCAAAAGCCTCTTCTATTATATTTTAAGTGTGAAGAATGCTTATGTTCAGTTATTATCATAAACCACTGGAGGTGTAAGTACAAGGAAAGATACAACAACAAAACACAGATCAGATTATTTAATTACGCTTTGTGTTTATAAAATATAAACAAAAGTGTACAGTGAAGCTACACCAATTTAAGCCGGTAGTAGAGGAAGTGCAACTTAGCAAATAGCCATGTTAAATGAAAATTCAGTTACATAACTAGAGCACTGCAGAGCTAGACACCTAGGTGTTAGTGTAGCTGATTCATAAATTTATAAGGAGCTTTCAGTCATTAGCTCTATTTGGGAACTTTGTTAACTTTGGGAAAAGCCTTTTCTTTTTCCTAAGAGAAAACATTGTGTGTTGCTACTACTTTAGTGTAGCCTATATCACAATAATGAATTTCTGTTGTCATTTTTGTTATCCCTGTCAGTCTTCTTTTCATTCCCTGGTTTTGTTGGGTAACATTCTATTTTTAATGAATGAGTTTTTATATGTTCCAGTCCTCTGAAAACAAAAATGACAAGATAATTACTGAGAAGATGCTCAGGATATGTCTAAGCTGTTAAGCAAAAAGAGGACAAGAAAGGACTGGGAAATAACCCAGTCTGCAGCTGAGCCAGATGTTTGTTACAGCAAATTTTTTGCTAGAACCTGACTGTGTTAGAAAGAGAGTATCATTTGCCAGACAGAGTTACATTCTTAAGAACAGTCCTTAAGATGGTCAAAAAAGACAGCCATCAAAAAAACCTAAAAAACAAAAAAAAACCAAAAAAAAAAAAAACCAAAAAAAAAAAGACAAACACCAAAACAAAAACAAAAAAAAACCCACTAAAATTTAATTGTTGGGAAAGTTGCTTGATAATGTCTTCCAAAGATGAAATATTTCAGTATTATTTCTGACAGATTAGTACTTCAATATTCAAAGTGGACACTAAGATTTTGTGGTAAAAAGGGTTTTTTACTTTCCTTATAATAAATCTTAATTTTTAGACACCCTGAAAGTCAAAATTCTATACCTGTCTGAAATACAGATAAGTCCTGAAGAGTCATATGACAGCTATTAAGTCATTTTTCTCTATTATTGTTTATAAGCATTTTAATGAGAAATATACATTAAATATAATTGTCCTACTTTCTTTCATCTTAACTGATTTACTTTGTGGGTATAATTTTTGACATTTTTCTTAGTTGCAATATTTTTAAGGAAAATGACCCAGTTTTGTAACAATATGCTTGCAAAGTCTGAACAGTGTGAAGAATAATATTTCGTGTACGAATGTGGATGTTTTGATTTCACTGTTTTTTTAAGAGGGATATGTCTTTGGTTTATGGTTCCTGAAGCTTAGGTTCATTTTACCATGGTCTTTCTTGAGAGTCTAGAATAGCTTAGTGAAAANTAATATGCTTGCAAAGCCTGAACAGTGTGAAGAATATTTCGTGTACGAATGTGGATGTTTTGATTTCACTGTTTTTTTAAGAGGGATATGTCTTTGGTTTATGGTTCCTGAAGCTTAGGTTCATTTTACCATGGTCTTTCTTGAGAGTCTAGAATAGCTTAGTGAAAAAGTATAACAGGGGAAGAAGTATTGAAGTATCCCCCCCTGTCCTTCCTCCTTTCTCTATTTCATTATGCTAATTCAATAATATTTGTGGTTTTAATTCTGGAACTTTTGGATTTTTTTTTTATGTCAAAAATTGCTTGATTTGCTCTGCGTAATCAACTTTTGGGCTTAGTGGGGGTGTGGGAGAGTTTTCTTTTTAGCTATTAAAATGCTTTATAAAACGTGGAGATCAAAGACTACAAGGAAACTGAAAACTAATCTGTTTTGTCACATTATGGCTTCCACATCTGAAAGTCTGGCTTACTAGGAAACAGCTCTTTTTAACTTTTTCTTCTGAGTGGAAGATTGTGCTGGTTTGAAGATCAGACAGAAATTAAACTCCAAATAAGCCACTCCCCTTCCTCTCACCCTTCCTGGTAAGGGAGTGACAGCAGCAGAGAGTATGGGTTGAGAAAATAATTTTCTGAAAACACAAAGCAATGGAATAATGTGGGAGCCCAGGACATTCCTTTGAGTGTCCTGGGTCCACGGGAGCCTTGGAATGAAGGGAAAAACACCACTGCCTTTGATCTTAGCCCTTGGGAGAATTTACCATCTATATCTGAGGATTACAAGCTGCAAGAGTTTATTTAGAATGATAATTAAGTAGGTATAAGTTGAAAAAGTAGATTTTTAGGTTTTAGGTATAGGGGTCAGAAGACAAAAGATGGAGGAATTTTGGGTGCGCCCTGTTCTTCTTCCTTCTTCTTCTTCTTCTCCATTTTCTTGGTGACGGTGACACATTTGATAAGTACTGAATGTCACGGGTGTCACTTACGCTGGTGGTGGGCATTGGGAGAAAATTGTAAACATGATATATGTAGTTTTTAGTATAAAAGCTTGGACACTTCCCTGCCAGGGGCAGTCCTCCATGTTCTGAGCTGCCAGACAGACCTCTGCAGCCCGGAGAGAAAATGTTTGCGATAAGAATTAATAAACAACCTTGAACACGAAGACGGCTGACTTCTGCCTCGTTCTTTGGTAAGGGCAAGGGCGAAAAAGAACTTTGTAAACGCCTGGCCTCTCCCAAGGCTGGGCACTGACAGAATAAGATAGGCACAATAACAGCAATATTAATAGTGAAGAGATGGTATTTTATTCACAAAAAGGTGTTCACTACCAATGAGGAACAAAAATAAGATAGCGGATGCTTCCCATAGGTCATGTCCATGTGACTTCCCCAGACAAGGGCAATCTGGCGAACATTCCCCACAGGCAATATGACCGCCATTCCCACACACCACACCAAATGGCCACTGGGAGCAACAACAAGATGGTGAGGGAGCTCTTTTACTAATGTTTCCCAGATCCATTCCCCAAGCCCAAAAAAATGACAAATGATGACAAAGAACCTCCCTGAAAGCTGAGTCAGGTCCACTGGGGCTCATTTCTGTGCAGTTGCCTATGCTGCCCTTTCTCTTGCCCTCGTGTGTTGGAGATGGGTCCCACAAGTCACTGTTGCTTTTCCAACCATTCCCCTGTGCTCTTTTCAGCTCGGCTTGGCTGGACCAGGCTCAGCTTCACTCCTGTCACCTGGGCTCTTGTCACCTTGCATGGGCTAGGTGGTCCCAGCCCCTGCCAGTCCTTTCCCCACAGCAGCCTCCATGCCAATGCTGTTGGTTCAGCAGTACTGTTGATTCACATTTTTGCCACTGTGCTTTCAGCGCTATGTCCTGTACCTGCATTCTAGAGAAAACGGGAGGAGGTGGTGTTTGGGTCTGCAGGGCCTGATGCCAACCCCTTCCTGCTGTAGAAACGGGAGGCAAAATCCTGCACTCCTGGTTGTGTGCCCAACATTTCCTCCCAGAACCACATCCCTCTGCAATGACGTGCACGGTATAGAATAACAACCTGGCCACACTCACATTGCTCTAATCTCCTCCCCCCTCTCTTCCACCAGGACAGATATACATGAGAGTCAAAATTACCTTCCCCTCCTATGGAGAATTCTGATGTTTTATGTGTATGTTGCATTAGAATCAGGCATAAAGTGATATATGGTTCACTAGGTTCAACCTGTAAGTATAGATATCTCAGTCTCAAATCTCAGATAATGAGATGATGTAATCGAGTGACAATGTTAATACATTGTGTCAACCCTCTGAAATTACTCTATGGGAGTTAAAAGTTTCCAGGAGTTCAAAGCATAGCTTTCTGTGATGACTGCTCCTGCAGATGTCAGATTCCAAGTAAAATCAATTTTGTCACTTAATATAGAGCATATAACCCATATCAAAACTTGGGGTTTTTTTAGATAATGGGACTAGTTACTACCTGAAGTGGCCTCTAGATGGATGTTACTGTTGTAGTTATTCTTATCTCTTACAGAATGAAGGAAAATCAAATAGAACATAGGACATAGCTGGGTGGGTGTTTCTTCTAAAGGCAATAGAAGAAAAGGTAATTAGCAATGTCTGAAGGAAAAGTGTCTGTAGGAGCATCTTGATTGGAGCACTTCTTTTGACTATGCCCTGATTGCACAGCAGAGTGTGAGCAGGTGCACACTGTCTCCTTCATGGAGAACATTCCATGGAGGGAAGAAGAGAGTGCTCACCTGTTCTCAGGATGGGAGCAGGCAGCAGCCTGTGCCAAAAGACCAGTTGCTCTGAATGGTATCAATGAAGATACCATACATGCCAGAGAATGTGTCTGTCCTACAGTTTAGATGTAAGCTTTTCCGACTAAAACAAAGTCTGGCAAGAAAACTTGTATGAAGAAATGAAGTAGAAAAAACCATCAGTTCATTTAACTCAATGATTCAATAAAAAATAAAAGAAAAAGTCCTTATTGTCATTCCTCACCTAAAAACCTCAGCTGATGAAGTACTTTTGATAGAAATCCACAATGGATTAAATCAAAACAAAAAGAATACATATTACTATTCAATGTCTTTATAATTAGAAAATATAAGAGAACAAACTTCATGTGTGAGTTTTAGAATTAATTACAGAACAGACCAATAAATAAACTCCTGAAATGGTGAAAAAATTAATTATTCCTGAACAATAATATTTTAAAAAGGGCAACTTTATAGTTATTAAAATCTTGCTAAATGAAGCCAAAATATATTTATGAACATGTCTGTCTGTGTTTTGTGGAGTATTTTCAATGACCATGGGAAATTAAAATGGACTCATATTATTTGAAACAAAAATATAACAAAGAAGAAAAAGACAATGTGAGGTAAAATAATTTTTCTTAGAGGAGGAAATACAAGTGTATAGAGGATTAGACAAATTAGTTAATGAGAGAACAAATAGCTTGTCACAATTCTTTCATGTGACTCCAGTGTCAAATTTTTTCTTTTGTGGCTGTCCATTTCAACAGATTTTCCAATTCAAATATATTCTGAAAAAAAACTAATCTTCTTGATTTTTTCAAAATTAAAAGTTATTATTTCTCTATTCCAAGAAATAGTGGTGGTGCAATTCAGCTCCATGTTTTAGGCGCTTAGTGTGGGATTTTTTTTTTTTTTCCTTAATTTAAAGATCTACCCTTGAGCTTCTAATACTTCTTCATAATGTCTATAACAGGCTCTAGAGAACACCTCTGCCCTTCTGAAACAATTCTGGAAGCCAGGTGAAATCTACTAAGAAATCTCAAATGCCACAGAGCACCATCTGTACTCAACTTAATTGAGGCCCTTAATTAAATGTACATATATAAAAATAGCTAAATTCATCTAAATTACTATGCTGGTTAGTGGAGATCTAGGAATTAATTTGTCTGAACATAATTGGTAATGGAATTTGGTATGTCAGATGCTATTGAAGACATCTGTGCAGGGTTGTTACTTATGACACAGAATCACTAATTATATCCCTCTGTAACAGTAACTGAAACTACTCAAGAAAGTCTAGTAGATCTCAGTGCCACTAGACATACTTGTGTCAGCAAATGAGCCGTGCCACAAATCAGTAAAATCAGTGGGAACTGAAGAGACAGACAACTAACCAGATGTAAGTGTCTGCATCAGGATAAACTGATCCCTATCTCCAGGATATAGACGAGAGTTAGCATCTGAGGGAGGCAAGGGGGAGGCATTTTTTTCTCTCAGGATTCACAGCTAGAGCTTTGTGAATGCAGCCACTCTCTTTTGCTTTGGAAACTGAACAAGCCTCACATGAGACATTAAGAGAAATTAATTTGGGCTATAGTGAGTAATAGAAGATAACACTGATGAAAAGTTTTATGAGTTCTTAGGGTAGAAATATTAATTACTAATACATGGAACATTGGATGTTAAAGAGGTAGTGTACAGTGAAGTAAAGCAGCAACTTCAAAAATAAAAATAACGAAATTTAGCCATCAACTTGTGTGTTTAATTCTTCCTGCACATGAGAGAAGGTTTTATCCTACATTTATCTTACTTATGACAATTGTTACCTTATAATATTAAATACTGATTGTGCAGGGTATATGCAAGCAGCTGATTTTGAACCATAATATGTAATAATTTTTCCTGCAAGATTTTGTCACTGCTGGAGTAATTCTCTGGGCATTTTAGGTATGTCAGGTATTATCCTTAGTTTCTTGAATATACAGAAGATGAAGGGGGTTAAGACTATATTGCTGGACAGAAGTGTTAATTGAGTAATTGAAAAAGATAAGAATAATGAGAGAAGTATGAGTTATTCCCCAATGCACTAGTAAATATTTTTGAAACTTTCCTCCAAACTAACCTACAAACTATTGTTTTATAGATCAAAAGAATAAATTAATTCATAAATGCAATATTCAGAATATACTGTGGAAAGAATGAAGAATAAAGAAGTGGGAAATCCATTGCTACCAGGTGATCAGCCAAATGGTAAGTACTTGTCACAGTAGGACAGGAAGAAAAGATGCAACATTGCACTCTGATATGGTGGATTTTGACCTCTGCAAATTAGGACACTAATTTTACAGACTTACAAACTTGGTAGGTTTTGGATTTGCGGTTTGTTTTTTCTGGTTTTGTTTGTGTTTTATTTTTCCTNGAGAACAAATAGCTTGTCATCAATTCTTTCATGTGACTCCAGTGTCAAATTTTTTCTTTTGTGGCTGTCCATTTCAACAGATTTTCCAATTCAAATATATTCTGAAAAAAAACTAATCTTCTTGATTTTTTCAAAATGAAAAGTTATTATATCTCTATTCCAAGAAATAGTGATGGTGCAATTCAGCTCCATGTTTTAGGCGCTTAGTGTGGGATTTTTTTTTTTTTCCTTAATTTAAAGATCTACCCTTGAGCTTCTAATACTTCTTCATAATGTCTATAACAGGCTCTAGAGAACACCTCTGCCCTTCTGAAACAATTCTGGAAGCCAGGTGAAATCTACTAAGAAATCTCAAATGCCACAGAGCACCATCTGTACTCAACTTAATTGAGGCCCTTAATTAAATGTACATATATAAAAATAGCTAAATTCATCTAAATTACTATGCTGGTTAGTGGAGATCTAGGAATTAATTTGTCTGAACATAATTGGTAATGGAATTTGGTATGTCAGATGCTATTGAAGACATCTGTGCAGGGTTGTTACTTATGACACAGAATCACTAATTATATCCCTCTGTAACAGTAACTGAAACTACTCAAGAAAGTCTAGTAGATCTCAGTGCCACTAGACATACTTGTGTCAGCAAATGAGCCGTGCCACAAATCAGTAAAATCAGTGGGAACTGAAGAGACAGACAACTAACCAGATGTAAGTGTCTGCATCAGGATAAACTGATCCCTATCTCCAGGATATAGACGAGAGTTAGCATCTGAGGGAGGCAAGGGGGAGGCATTTTTTTCTCTCAGGATTCACAGCTAGAGCTTTGTGAATGCAGCCACTCTCTTTTGCTTTGGAAACTGAACAAGCCTCACATGAGACATTAAGAGAAATTAATTTGGGCTATAGTGAGTAATAGAAGATAACACTGATGAAAAGTTTTATGAGTTCTTAGGGTAGAAATATTAATTACTAATACATGGAACATTGGATGTTAAAGAGGTAGTGTACAGTGAAGTAAAGCAGCAACTTCAAAAATAAAAATAACGAAATTTAGCCATCAACTTGTGTGTTTAATTCTTCCTGCACATGAGAGAAGGTTTTATCCTACATTTATCTTACTTATGACAATTGTTACCTTATAATATTAAATACTGATTGTGCAGGGTATATGCAAGCAGCTGATTTTGAACCATAATATGTAATAATTTTTCCTGCAAGATTTTGTCACTGCTGGAGTAATTCTCTGGGCATTTTAGGTATGTCAGGTATTATCCTTAGTTTCTTGAATATACAGAAGATGAAGGGGGTTAAGACTATATTGCTGGACAGAAGTGTTAATTGAGTAATTGAAAAAGATAAGAATAATGAGAGAAGTATGAGTTATTCCCCAATGCACTAGTAAATATTTTTGAAACTTTCCTCCAAACTAACCTACAAACTATTGTTTTATAGATCAAAAGAATAAATTAATTCATAAATGCAATATTCAGAATATACTGTGGAAAGAATGAAGAATAAAGAAGTGGGAAATCCATTGCTACCAGGTGATCAGCCAAATGGTAAGTACTTGTCACAGTAGGACAGGAAGAAAAGATGCAACATTGCACTCTGATATGGTGGATTTTGACCTCTGCAAATTAGGACACTAATTTTACAGACTTACAAACTTGGTAGGTTTTGGATTTGCGGTTTGTTTTTTCTGGTTTTGTTTGTGTTTTATTTTTCCTAGGTAAAAGAATCAGTAACTTTTTTTTTTTTTTTAATGAGGAAAAAAGCCAGAATAACACAGAATAACATTTTCAAAAATTAAATTTTGCCTCTGGACAAGATGGACAATCACCTTCATGGATTAAATCACATATCTGTATGTTCCAAGGAAATATTCTCTAAAGAAATGTACTTTTATATTTGTGAAGGATGTTAAAGAATAAAGATGAAACTAAACGTTCTTATTCACAAAACCCGAACCATATTTGTCAGTTAGCAATCTTTTCTAAAATCTCATAACAGCAACTATCACCAAAATATATGCCGGAATTGCAAGAGATAATATTTAGTTACAGAAGGTGTAGTGGAAGTAGCATATTCAGTTACCTCTAGATGATTATATAGGCTTCACTGCCATAAATACTGTAAGAAGAAACAAGGAGCTATAGACCAGAAGCTGCAATAATCAACGTCTGAAGCCCATTAAATTTAGGAGGCAAATGCATGTCCTCGAGAGTTGAGGGCTTAGAACAGCAGTGATTAAGCAATTTAATTTGAGTTTTCTGTAATGCCCATGAGAAAGCTAAATAGGGAGAACTTATTTGCATTCTTTTCCATGGGGAGATGCAAGAATTTGTGATAAGCAATATAAATAAGTTTCATCACAACTTCACACTCTGATTTCATTTTTCACCCTGAACTGTCTTCTTATCTGTCAATTGCATTGGATCAAGGAACACTGACATCACAATTTTGGACAGTTTCTCTGTGTGGTTGCAATAAGGAAATTGCCAGCTTTACGCACCCTTATTTTCTCTCCCTGTTCTTGGCACTGTAAGACTAATAAATATTTGTATTTAAAGGCAATTCTGGGAGAAGAAAACAAAAATACAATAATCGAAAGAAGTCATAGTTTAGTCTCTTGCAGACTAAAAATCTTCTCTAATAACGAAAAGCTTTTGAAAATGCAGATGACCTTAATTGTGGTCATTTTATGGAAAAGAAATTATTATAAGAAACAGGTAATCCATTCTAGACTGAAACTTCGTTAAATTGACAGAGTTTAATCTATGTGTAAATTTTAATAAGAAGATTGACATAAGACTACTTGAACATGGTCATGAAGCTGGTGACAGTGAAAAGTTCCTGAGTGAAATATGGGCAATGATGTAGTCAAAGATAAATGATGGAAATGGACCAGCTCTAAACTTTATTTTAAAATACAGAGCATCTTTCCAATCCTTGCTGCATATCTTCTCATATGTTTGTCCAAGCCTTCATTTTACTAAATTCTGCCTACATTCGTATTTGTATTTCTTTCCATTTTAATTCCCCTTTTTCTTACATTTTCCATTCATCTGCCAAGTACTTCTTTCCTCAGAAATAACTACATATGTTACTAAACAGACGGGATAGAGTGGAATTCTCCCAGTGAGGCTAGGAAGTAGTAGATAGAAATCTTACAATTCTTCTGAGAACAAGAACCTTGTTGACCTGCTTGCAGAAGATAAAGATTAGAATGGGGAGGGGTGTATTTATGGAAATAGGCATAATCCAGTGAATCAAGTCTTTCTTATAGTTTTCCTTTGAACTGCTTGACAGCTCCATTTTATTTGATTTTTGGAATATTTTATTCTATTCTTTCATGTAAATTTTAGAGTTTTTCTACATCATTTGGAGAAAAAGAGACGCTGAGACTGCATCTTTGTTGCTGGTAAACAGCTTGACCAGCCTGAACTATTGAGAAATAACTGTATAGTGTTTATGCAAATCAGATAAGCTCAACCAATGAGTGTGCAGAGAAATGCACAGCTTAGGAAAAACCCATACAGGTACACATCAATAGCTGTTGAGTTACTCTGAGTTCTGATTGGCTGGAGCATGTCTATTTCTGTGTGTTATTCTTACATTGGTGAAAAGCTGAGACATACAAGACTGATTCTCAAAATATTTGGAAAATTATCTTGATTGCCTAAAGAGTTTGGCTCTTTAAATGCACAAGAGATAAATTTAGCGACCAAATTTAACCTTTTTCATGGACTAGAGTAATGCCTTTTCATTTATTATTGCTTACGGCTGCAGTTCAGTTGAGGAGGTGCACAATTAATAGCATAAAATGCATTTGGAAAAATTATGCCAATTCAAGAGGAAGTTATTGTCCATGACTATTACTAAAAGGTTTACAAATTTGTTATTTAAATTATTTGAATATTCTGTAAGATTAAATTTTCACCTAAGGACTTCTGTAGGATATGACTTGTACTTCATTTTAACACCTTACAGTATTCATTTTATATACTAACTGGTTTGAAGCAAAATTGAGATTTTCCAAAGAACCCATATACCAAACACACTGAAATCCAGCATCTTCAAAAAGAACCTTTGCAATATTTCTGAAATACCAGCAGTTCCCAAATCCCCAGCAACACATTGAAACTAAACCCCTGTTAGAAGCAGCAATAAACTTGTCTGGTTCTAAACCAGCACTCCCATGCCATGTTGCCCTCAATCACAGAGTTGCAGGCACAGGACTTTCAGTTTTGCATTTCGGGTCTTCAGATAACAAAATGATCTTTGTTATGCAGTGAATTTGCCAGCTATGAACTTTGTGCTGATTTGTCAAAATACTAAACATTTCAGATTTTCAATCATACAATTATGGGGCAAGAGAATTCTGCCATTGGTACCAATGGCCTTTGTAATATCTTAACATCTCATTTTATCCTATAATTAATCACTATTTTTATACTGTCAATTACTTAGGTGGGACTAAGAATCCCTTTCCTGTGGTTGTATGCAAAGGAGAGGCTATTGCTGAGGAAAGTTAAAATTATCAGTAAAAGTATAACCCCAAAAACCTAAGGAGTCTTTGAAAAAAAATATTAACTTTCTGAAAAGTTCTGAGTTCGTTGCCAGATGCTATTAATAAATTTGCACAAAATAACATTAATTAAGTGAAAATTATCTACATTTCTTCTTAGGTGTTTTTTTTTTAAACAAACAGGAGCTTGTATTTATCCCTTAATTATATGTTGCAACACAAACTTTACATCTCTAACAGGGCAAGTAAGAAAAGGTCTGCTAAAATTAAACTCATAAACTTTCCAGTCCCTTCTGTAATACTCACCAAGCTTTGGAAAAATAGATTAAAAAACAGAGAAGAAATACTTCTCTAATATTCTAAATACACCAAGAACTACAGATTGATGTAGCTGCCTGAGGATTTATTTGTGCGGATTATATCAACAGAGAATTAGAGGATAAAGCCATAATGAATGTTACCTCACATGGGATCAAGAACAGTAGTGTTTTTCAAAAGCCTGAAAGTCCTGTTGTCTTTTTTACTAATTAGGATGTTTCTGATTGATCAAGACAGCTGTGTAGCCATTGTGTATTTTGACTTCTACATTTAAGAGTGTATACCTTTTGGTTTAATAATGTTCAGGATTATAAAACAGCATGTCTTAAGAATTTTGTACATGTTAGAGGTGGGAGACATGATAGTGTTCCTGGAACTTGGGGTGGATCTCCATCCTGGCCCACTGCAGCAGTCTGTGCAGATTCTCAGGACCAGGGTAGTCCTCCCATCCCAGCTGGATCAAAGGGAGACTGCTGCATGTCCAGCCACTCCGTAGGCTGGAGATGTTTTCCCACAGGCACACACATGGTCCAAGCATGCTGGGCAAACATCCAAGTACAGAGAGCAGTGCCTGTCTTGGCACCCATAAGAACACAAATAGCACAGCTTAGTCCTTTTCACCCTCACTGAGTGATCAGGATGGAAGTACCATAGTGGAGTATCTACATCTCCCTGGAAAAACATGGTCTCCCCAGTTGCTGATTTAAAGTTTTCAGTTTACCCAGTACACCCATAGCATTATCTCCTCCTTCAGATCTGTAGTTTATCCCTCTAGCAGCTGGCATTCAGACATCTTACAGATGCAATTTAACTTAAGGTGACCTTACCTAACACTCACACATGAAGTCTTATGATCTAGAGTTCTGATAAGATAACTAGAAATTCATATGAATATAGGATAAACTACAATGGTCAAGCAGGACTCAGCCAGACAAGCATATCAACTAACACTTGCTCCACTATGACCAATACTTTTGTATGCCTTTTACCCTCTTTTCTTCTTTATTTATTAATCTTAATTCATCTTGAACCCTCCATTTATCCCACTTTATTCTTTCCCCTAAAAATGCCATAATAGGTCCCACACAGTCCCACAGTGCTACCTACTGTGTTAGAAACTTCAGTTCTTCCTCCACCCCATGGGTACTTCTGTATCCCTTTAGTTTGTATGACATTGTGGAAAGAATTTCTTTTCTTGAATCATCCTAATGGTTCTCCTGTGATAATCCTGGAAGCAGTCAATTTTATACACTATTTTCACAGATTAGGTTACTAGGATTCCTTCATCTGTCTTTTTTTTTCTCTGATCCTTTTGTAGAACATTTTTTGTGTTTAATTTGCCTAGCCTTTAGTAAAATAATCTAATATAAAATAGAGAAAAGGAAAAAAAAACACCACCAAAAGCCCAACCAACCAAACAAACCCCAAAACACATCACAAAAAACACACAAAATCATAAGGAAGTAAAATAACAATGTAAATGCCTAAGATGCAAAAAGAAAGTGGAAGAAAACCTGAACTTCTGGAGACAAGGGGATGTGCTTTGTAACAGCTCTATGTGTTCCAAATCTAGCATGCCTTTAATTACCTGCTTAAAACTGACCCTGGTAAATCTCACAAGCAAATTGAAATGAATTGGTTTAATTTGCTAACTTCTGTGGGTTGCCAGCAGTAAACCAGAAGTCCCCCACATATAGTCCCATGCCTATGGCATGGGATTTATTTTGGAGTCTGGTAGAAGGAAAATATTCTCTTGAATAAATCATAGCAAGTGACTTTGAGAAAACTGAAGCTGTTGGACAGACAACCCACAGCTGCAGGAAGTCCCCAACTAGTCTCCTTGAAAACAGCCTGCATAATGTGATATTTGATGGAAATAAGCAGAGGAAAAAGTGCTTTTTTGAGTCAAAGCAAGACAGGAATTGTACCCTATTTTAATGTTGCTATTTCACAGAGAGAAGAAATACAATACTGAAAATACAGTTGTTGTAAAAGTTTAAGCAGAAACTGTATTAGAACAACTGAAGAAATTGTGAGGAAACATGGATATTTAAACTGTGAAAAAAAAAATCATACAAGAAGGGGTTTTTTTACCTTGAGAGCCTGGAAGCTGCAATTAGGGAACCAAGATGATTAAGTTCACTTAAGCTAAGATGACTTAAGCTAATTAAGTTCTGGAGTGGCCATATAGGGTATAGATTGACTTGCTCTTGGTAGACATTGCAAGTCAAATTGAATGACGTACATTACAAGGTGCTCCTTGCTCTCATTTGGAACAGTATTTCAACTCATTTATGTGTATTTACAGAAATAATACATTGGTTCTTCCTTGCAGCACAATCTCTTTACTCTTAGGTATGCTGAACTGCATTTTTGACAAAATTACCTTTCAAAACAGAGCAAATTGATTCTTCTGAGAAAATTTCCTCTTAATGATTTGAGCTATTTAACCAAAGAAAACAGGAAATACTCTTTCAGGTTATTTAACTAAAGAGGTAGGGTGGTGTGGTGGTGTGATTGGGTTTTATCTTTTTCTGAAAGGACAAATGGCTACTGCTGCAGATGATTCAGGATGAGTCAGTGCTGCCTTACTGCCTGATGGCTTTCTCTAAGAGTTCAAGGATTACAAAATACAGAGCCAGGAAGGAGTTGTTCCTCAGTAAGGTCAGTGAAGTTTTTGCAAGACAGCATGTCTCTGTGGCATGTGGCTGTGCTTCACATCTATAATAGTAAAGGGATGTTTAGTTTACATAGGTTGTAGAACATATGTCATCTAATCAATTCTTTCAGTGCAGATCTACAAGATTTAGTGACACTCCAGCTTCTTTTGTTTTCTATTTGTTTAGCATTCTGGAGACTAATAAAGTATCTTCAATATATAATTATTCTGACTAAGAGCTCTTGTGGTCTCTTTAGCTGTCATTTCAGTGAAATCCATGTCTTTAAAGAAATAACAAAAGCACGTAATTATCCAATCCACATGAAATAATGTGAGTAGAGATACAAAGAAATACTAGAGCTAATATAATATTTTTTTTTTCACACCAAAGCACTTTTTTAAAAATAAATCTGGTTTAAAATGGCAATATCTGGGACTACATACATAGTCAGAATTATTAACTAAAAATAGGCATAATATTCCAAAGTCTTCCTCTTAAATACCAGGTTTTACTATGGAATTAAAGATGAGAAAAAAATATTTCCAGTGATAACTTAAACTATATTTGACTAAATATTCATATATTTATTGCCTTACTTGCAAGGAAGAACACGTGTGCTGCCTTACAAAGATTACTGTAGAAGTTGTTGGGGGTCCACAGTACATCAGTGCAAGGGATTACCCAAACAAGAGCCATGAAATTACTTCTGCTGAGTAGTCAGCATCTGCTTGGTCAGCCTTTGGGTCGGTGGTAATGAATAATCACATCTGACATATAAACCCTTACACCTTCACTTTGTTGTGGTGGAAGGGATCACTGTAAGTGCAGGGTGTGCTACAGAGCACATGGGGTTGCAAGATGCCTCTCTGGGCTGCTCACAGCCTCCTACAGGATTTTGTTTTGTGGGGACCAGCCTGTGATGTCCAGTTTGAAGATGCTGGGACCAGGACTGCATGAGGACTAAGATCTGGCTGAAGAAGGCCAGAACTAATTACCCAGGAGCATCAAATGCAGGGGTACAAAGAAAGGTCAGCAAGCAGCCAGGGCTGGCCAAAGCATGGGGTAGTGCCCTCAGCTGCCAGAGCACTGTCCTGTGATAGATGAACAAGGTGAGCAGGCTAGAGTTTCATCGATTGTCTGGTGATCTCCAAATGAAGAATGGGAGTTCAGGTCTGAGGTGAAGCCAGAAGTCCAGTCAGTCCATTGAGGCTCTTGGGACCATGACACCAAGAAGTAATTGAAACAGAGTGTTAGCCACTTCAGTCTTTCTTGGTCTTGCTCTTACTCTTCAGAGTATCATATTGATTAAAGCAAAGTTCTCTTTTGTGTGTATGGTGCTTGAGCACTACTTAATAGATTTTTATTTTTGTCTCTGAGAAAGAGAGATGTGTTTTCTTGCTGAGTTGCAGAAATGTAACAGCATGATGCACAAAATATCACAGCAAAGTACAAAACATGAATACCTGGCCGTTGTTGATTTCTGTGAGTTTTTTATGTTGCTCTGGAAGGGTCCATTATCAGAATGTAGAAAGTTGCAATCGCAGCTGCTTTTCCATGGATTAATAAAATAGAATGACAGCCTGAAGGGCTAAAAATCAGTAGACATCTAATAATTTAATTTAAATTGATTATGAATTGTAAATGATTCCACATTTGCCTTTAGCGCTTCTACTAAGATTGTTCAAAATGTCTGGTTGTTTTGTCATCTGGTGTAATCACTCTATTATCTTCCACTGACCTGTAATAGATTTCCATGGCCAGCTAGTAAAACCGGGCTTTTAACTTTTCATGCTGAAGTAGATTCTCACAGGCTAACTGCTGTGCTTTAGCTTTGCTTGCTCTGTTGTAGTAAAATATTAGTCATAGAAAGAAAAAGAAGCATAATCTCAAGAAAATTTGGATTTTTTTAAATTTTCATTTTAAATCATTTACATTGCAGTGATGCAGTCAGTGTTTCTCTTGTGCTAGACATTTACTACTAGAATTAATTGCATGCAATAATTGCTTGTAAACAAGATTAATTGCTTAGGTGTCTACAAAAGATTTTACTGATTTCCAATTTTTTTTTAATGCATAATCTTATGACAGTGATGTGGTGGCTAATTTCTCTCCAAATGATCTGGCTGACCTAAAAGAGAGAAAACCTAAAGTAAGTGAAGATGTTTGGTTATAGTGTAGGTGATCACAATACTATTTCTTACTAGTGTCTGTGCTTCAAACATAGGGAAAAGACATGCGTGGATGACTTCCAGGTAGCAGATGTCTTTCTTCTGAGAAAAATAAAACAGAATTTGGATGATACTGCATGTTAATTGATTATAAAACAGAAATGATTTGTGTGAAGTACTTGAATAGCTTCTACTTTTGCATATTTTCTCTACTCTTTTGATTTTAAAATCTTCACCACTGCTCTCCAGTGCCTGGAGAAAGTCACCTAAGAAACTATTCCATGGAAATGACCAAACTGATGAAGTAAACTCAAGTTAAATTTACTGGATGAGATAAATGTGTGAATTTCTAAATTTAATGGAAACTTATCCAATATAGTCATGAGTCTTGCAGGCTGTTTCTAATCTCTTGAAGTAAATATGTACCTAGCTGGATAGCAAACTTGATTTTACTGACAGTTAAAGCAAGTTACTTCCTGAATATAGTCATCACTGCAATTTGAGAAACCCTAAACAGGACCTCCCTTGGTCATGGATTTCCCATCCCTAGCTGAGAATATTAGCCTGAGAGAGTCTACTAATAGGGATAGTCAAGGATAGCACTGTGTTCCAGAGACATTCATTCTCTCGCAGTGGCTATAAAGGGAGTGTAAGTATGTCAGCTCAGATAAAGACAACCATGTTTGGACAGAAATATTCCACACGTTACATCTACAGTACCTGTCATATAGAAAAGAAAGAGAGGGTCAGATGATGTTCTGGGATATGAAAGATTGATTTGAACTCCTACTTTTTTTGCTTGAGTAATTACAAGCATGTCCCAGATGCTCTCTGGGTTGAAAGATATTAAGAACTAGGACTTTCTCAATATTTATTATTCAAATTCTTCCAAGTTTTGTACAATATTGAAATGCAGACAAGCAAATGAAGAGAAGGACTCCACAGCGTAGTGGCAACCTGCTAGAACAGACTCATTGTGTACCTAAACTAGTAAATTAATCAGACTTGTGACCTTCTATCAGCAAAACTGTGAATACCTGAGAACAGTCCAAGTCCATAGTAAATTCTCTTCTTTTCTGTAACAAGGTAACCATATCCAAACTATGTATTAGGAAAGATGTTCTGTCATAAATGCCAAGGTGTGTCAGGACATTATTTGGGAGTGCTGACTGATCCAGGACAAAACCAGACCAGGATGCTTCTGATTTAATAGCTATGGGTGACTAGATTTGAGCATCCAGGAAGCTAGTTACATTTCCTGACACCAGTTTAATTTAGTAATAATGACACAGTCTCATGTTACATTCTGTATTTCAGGGACACATAAAGTATGTTTTATGAAGTATATCTTATACAAACTAGAATATGATACATTCTACCAGTATTCACATTTTGTGATTAATTTTTATCTACCTAATTTTAATTTAATTCACTTCTATCCTTGTTTCAGAGAAATTATCTTCTAAGATCATTATATTGTTGATTGGTCTTTGAACTTTTGAACTTCAGAAACAAACCAGCACAAAACAGAAAGTAATACTGCACATGGAAAGAGACTTTCTCAGGAACGAACTTGCTCTGGGATTGTTCACAAACAAAACCAGCAAAACTTAAGTGGCACAATGAGTGAGCACATTAAGGAAGGTCTTGGTCTGTATGCCACATAACATCATGCTTCTCAAAGGAAAGGGGGACACTAATGTGACAGTGGTGGTTTAGAGAGTGGGAGCTCCCAGTAGAGCAGCCTTGGGGCATGGAAGCCTGTCACGGTCACCTACAAGCTCCTGGGACCTGCAGCTGAAGCTAGGTCTGAAAAACTGCCAGACCAGTAGTGCCAGTGCTGTGCTTGTTGGTCCACACTCCTTTCTGCGTTTGCAGCTCAAGCGCAGGTTAGAACCAGCTTGCACTGTGAAGCTTTATGTTACCAACACTATCCCTACTCAGAATTTTCTCCTAAGAGAGGATTTTAGCACAGTAGCTTCTCTACTTCCCACACTAGTAGTCTTGGTTGTTCACAGTAAAAAATGTAGTGATGTCTTTCCTTATAAAACTTTTTTCTATGCAGTTATGGAACATCAAACAGTCTCACTAAGCAACAACAGGCAAGAACAAGTCATTGGTGTAGATGTGTAAAGGTGTGTTAGCATCTCAAAGTTATTCCACTGAGAAGCTGATAAAGTCTCTCATGTGAAGACATGCTGAAAATTATTAGATGAGATAATCACTGACTTGAGAATGAAAGAAAAGGACAAGATAAAACACACCAAATCTGTTGTTTTCTGAAGGCAGACAGAACATATGGCACAAGTGAAGAATTATCAGAAATACTTTTTCTTCGTGCACTGAATTAATTTGAAATTTGGAACGGTGAGCCTACCTTAGTGCTTTTTATTCCAGGCAACTCATCTTCAACAGCCAGCAGAATCTTTCTAAATCCCAGAAACTTCTAAAGAGAGTGACTTATGCATTGCATTATGGTTGACTACACAACTTTTTGTGTATTTTGCCACATGTTTGTAACAATGATAGTTTTTCCTGTTGTCTTCATAACATTGGACTTTAATCATGTAGTGTGGACTCCCGTGGTGAATTAAATATAGAGTGAATATACAGACTAGTCACCTGCAATTGGAAGTTCAAGGATTTTGATTAGTGAGAACACACTGTGCAGACATGGGACACAAGCTGTGCAGAATTCTTACCCTCTAAAAGGCTGAAACACTAATTTCTGGATATATTTACTTGCACTCATAGTATTATTTCTACCAATAATTTCAGGTTGCAAAACTGTTCAGAAAATGTTTGAATTTTGAAAAAAATATAGGGGACAAAATAGCTGAAGGATATACAATGAAAATCTTTGTAAGGCCTGACATGATTTTAATAAATCATTTGTGAGATGTATCAAACTGTTTGAGTGTATCAAATGTGCATCCAGATGTGTTAGTAGTGGAATAACAAGAACAACTTGTTCATATTGAATAAAGGATACAACTAGTATTTTTTAAGTATTTATATCTGATTTTTATAAGGAAATATACCAGTGATAACTAGATATATCCCTATTGATGTTGGGGTAACTTCACATACTTTGCATAAATTCTGAATGGTTGTGTAATGTCTCCTTGCAGCGTCAGCAAACACAACAGCAAGCCATACAAACTACAGTAAAATTATAGGTTCAACTGCCTGACAGTTCTCATCTTAACTTCCTTGCTTTTTTCATTATTTTAATTTTAAATGGGCTGATCAGGAGAAAGTATGGTCTAAGCAGACGGTTCTCAGAAATGTGCTTACCACCATGATGCAATTGCGAGTTCGAGACTGAGTATTTGCAGCTTGATACAATATAAAATAGTCCCATATTAAAGTGTGAAAGAAATCAAAGTTGGAGAATATTTTCTAAGTTGTAATTCACTCTTTAGAGTTTATATTTTAGAAATATTAAAAGCAGAAAAGCAAAAGCTAAGGACTATGCCAAAACCTGGAACTAAAAAAGACACAGATGAAATAGACACTGAAGCTTCAGATCATAATTAACTTTCTAGACAACCTGGGACAATTGATTCTTCTGAATCAAAAGCAGTAAGATTAATTAGATTAAAAATAAAAAAAAAAATTAAGAAAAACACCCAGCAAACTGACATTTTATTTGTAAGTACTTTCTGCCAACAGACTGCAGTCTTTTCTTGTGACATTTCCAGTATTATTGTTATTAAGGAATTCAATTAGCAAACAAACAAATCTGAATTTATGTGGATAATTAGCATATTTTGAAATCAGATTAAGTAGCCATTCACACTTGTAGAACTTCAGGGAGTAGAAGCAAAAATATAAAGAAAAGAACAAGAAACTATCATTATTATTTCAAAACTATGTTAAGCCCAAACCTATTCAAAGTCTAACAAGTATATTCTTAAGACCTCATAGTAACTTCCCAGTCGATCAGAAGATGCCTGCTTCTATTCTTATATCTTAAAAAATGCAAAGGATTGCTAAAGTAATAGTGAATGTATAATAGATGGGTATTTGTGCATGCCATACAGTAAACACACATCTGTAGTTGACTTGTTACCTCAAAATTCCCGCTCTAAATTTTTCTGATTTGGTGGATAGAGGCACAGGTACTGCTCATATGTATAAAAGACCTTTTTTACCCATTATAATGCTTCCAGAGTGGCTCAGTACTTCTCAGTATTTATAACTAGGCTGGATTCTACAGATGGGACAGATGAGTGGGAATGATCATGATGCAAAGGTGAGGATCAGGTTTTGAGTAGGAAAAATGTCTTTGAATTAATACTGGTATTTCAAGATTCTTCCAATATGACTGGATTCTAACACATGGTTTTGGGTCTATATGGGAATGAAGGATGTCAGTGATTATGAGAATTTCTTTTCCTTGCGAGTCCTTCTGCAGAAATTTCATTCTGTCTTCATCCTCCTCTCTATTCTCCTTTGCAAGTTTTTTTCAATGGCAGAAACAACCCCTGTTTATTTGTGTGGGAACAATGAAGGAGGGATTCAGGCTACTTCTAGTTCTACTGCACAGAAGAAAAAGAAAACCAAGAAAAAGCGGCTAACAAGCTTCAGCGTTTTCTGCTCTGCTTTCCTCAGTGTTGAAGGTGATATGGTTAAGGACAAATGGAGAATATACACAAACACAAAAACGTTTCCTCCTTCAGCAGAAAGAGCGATGACCTGTGCAAATAGGATGTGAGGAAAGAAGAGGGTTCAGTCTAAGAAGACCCAATCTTCTCAGCCAAAGGTGAAAAAGGCAGGTGATTGCATTGAAAAATGAGATACTTTGGTCCTGGTTTTAGTCAGACATATTTGTTTTTCACATATTGTAACTCCCTTCTTGGTATCCTTCATCTCTCACTCATATTCCCATTTATTTCCACAGCAAGTAAGTCAATGTTATTAGCCTATTTCTAAAAATAGCCTCTACATAGAAAATAGCTGTTACAAGCCTCAGCTAACATATTCGTTAATTCTTCTTGTTACCGCTTGGTTGTTCCCTCTGTGTTGCATATAGGTAAATCCTCATATAATAAGAGCCTTGTTACCCTTGTAAATCATGGCTCAGGCCTGCTACTTCAGCTAAGTACAGCTAACACCTGGCCTGATGACTATCTGTGAGAATCAGCCTGTCAGCCTGCACCCATGAGAAAGGAATTTGTAACCATGAGAATAATTCTGCATCCATGAAAAAAGGAATGTAAACACATTTAAAGAAGAAAGGTTTTGGTGAGCACGTACTCTAGCAATTACTAACCAATGAACTGGGTAGCAGCAAGGTACTAACCAATTAGAATTAAACACAACACTTTTAGAAAACCATATAAATATGAGCTGTGAAGAATAAAGATTAGCTATTGCTGCATGAAGATAAAGGTGCCTTGTCCGTCACTACTGCGACACCTCTGGTGACAAATTCCTTGAATAATATTCAGTTGTTAGCTTTAGAATATAGCTACTGCTTTTCCAGACTAAATTTTAATCAATAGCATAGGCAGAAGGAAGTTTCTTGGATATGGTATTGTTGCTCTCTGTGTGGAAAAAAAACAGTGTACTCAAGGACTTGTGCTTGAGAGTATAAAAATATGGAATGGTTGTGGTTTAGGATTGGAGCTCCATAAAATAATACTGCAGAATGAAAGAATACCTAGTGACTCACCTAATTCTATTGAGTATTTGTACCCTGTAATTTATTCCTCTTGCAGATATTTTAAGGCTCTATGTGTGTGCTCATCATTGAAATTTCCCTGTCAATGTTTGCAGTCCATTCTGCCCATTAATTACCTCATGACTACATAATCTGTCCCAACTTCCTCATGCATATTCTTTAATTTTCCAGCAATAATATAAGATCCAACTTTTTAACATTCTAGAATGCTTCTGTAACACCTTGCTTATTTCAAGAGTCTCATGGAATAGAATCTTTCTTACTCTTCGTTTTTGTCTTTGCAAACTTCTTGGCAATTTTTATGAATGTCATTAACAATTAATAAACATATTTTTAATTTCAAAGGTCAATTTCTTACCAGTTTTGCACACTATTTGATAATCATTTATACCTATATAGCATGAGTGTAAGCTGCTAACATAAATTGGAATCATTTTA
>WEZZ01030368.1:26925-38397 GCA_013400585.1 Chloropsis cyanopogon
CCTTCCTTAGCAGATACCTGTCTTTTCAAACCAAAACAAATACTAAACAATTTCCAAGAACATCAACATGAAAAATATTCCAAAATTAGTAACATACTCAAATACTCTAGGTCCTCTATCAGTGACTAAAATTTCCAAGGTCATGTTCCTCTGATATTAGAGAGAAAGTGTGAAATCCACTGGCCAAATGAAAGTTTTAGCACCACTTTAGTAGCTATTCACAGAGAATAAGTGTCAGTTTTATAAGTTGCTTTTAACTTAAATGCCAGAAGTATGAGTTACTGATTTAAGAGTAGCAACTGGCCTCATAGTTGTATGTTGCTATAGGCCCTGATTTTCTTTCTTAGCTCTTTGTCTTGTGATTTAAGACCTTAAAAATTATGCATAATTGGATATTTTAAGTGACTGCTGTAAAATTAGTTATACTAAAATTAAGAAATGTGAGGATTAAAGTGGAGTCTGTCACATTTATTTCATACTCCTGGTTGAATGCGTTGTAAAGGTCTTAATTATACTATCACATGTTGTACAGATTTCTACCTCTCTCAGTATAGAGTACAAATAATTTATTGGAATATATCACTGCCTTGCAGCAAGAGAGGCACTTGCTCATAACACCTTGGTTTGATTTGTCATTGACACTGGGAGGTGTAAACTGAAATGGGAATCAAGATGGCCTTCTGAGTAAGACAGCTGAAATCTATCCCACTGAATCACATTTTATCCCTGCCTCTGTCACAGAGACTCATCAGCTGGTCAGCAAAGTTTTAAAATTATTTTCTCAGGTGTCTACTAATTATGAGTTTCTCAATAAATGCCTGGATAAAACTCAAGCTCCAAACAATCTAAAGTTGGCATCTAAGAGTGAAACACTTTAGACTGAAAATCATATTGTACCTCAGTTTCCCCTCTGTAAAAAACAAGCTGATATTTTTACATCTCTATACATGTAGTATACTAAACGAATTTATCATAGTTCAATAATCAAGATCATGAGTTATTATTTTGTCTTAAAAGAACGCAAATTAGAGTAAATATTGCAGTGAATCACACTTTGATATTAATAAAACATTAAATAGCTTTTCACTAAGTAAGCATAAATTTGAAACAATAAAAAATAAACAGAATACCTCAAAGAATATATGTGTAAGGGTCTTGCTCAGGAGTAAGGTTTCACACACAGAGAAAACCTTGGTTTTTGCTTCTTTTATGCTCAAGATACTTGATTTGCAGCAGGTTCCTTTTTCCATAAGAGAGATTAGATTTTTGGTATTTAAATTTCAGGTAATCCCCTTCAATATAGTCACTGATTGAATTACAAATACAGGATAATTTTGACAGCTTTGCAATAATCAGCATATTTATATGGTGATATTGCCATCAAATTCAAAACTTCTTTTCTTCAGCTCTAGCATAAGGTAAATTCACAATTGCAGCTTATCAGTAACACCTCATAAGAGGTGTTACTCATAAGAGCTCCAAATAAATAATTTCATTAGGTTCAGCATTTTTGTCTCACAAGATTATTACCTTTTAAAGCTCCTATCACTGGGGAAGACTACAGACATCAGTTGGCAAAAAACTGAAGTGTATGGCTTTATTGTCATGGAAACTTGGCTGTTGCTAGTGTGTATGTAAGCAGACAAAAGTAATCACTCAGATACAAAGATAAGTGCAGTAGGTAAACCAAAGGAAGCAATTTGTATTTACGTGACCATGTCTATGTTGAGCACCAAGAAACTTTGTGGTAAAGGGAACTTTTGTGTACTAATAACACTAGAAGTTGATTTTTTGAGAGTGAATTTTCATCAGCTTATGAAAAAGGCAAAAGACTGTCAAGTTCAAAAATAATCTTTCATATACCAGAACTATATGTGGTGTGCTTTTCTGTGGTAGACTGGCTTCAATCCAGCTCCCCAAAATGCCTTTTAGTGATACTTTAATTATGATTGAGTCTTTACTCACTTGTGGTACAGACTGTTTAACATTTAAAAGGAAATTTTATTTAAAAGGTTGCTCCTGTGGTTCAGACAATTTTTTCTTTTTTCAAATTACTAATTACTATAGGGGAAATCCTTCCTACACTGATTACTGAACATTCAAAAGAACAGTGGAGGACTAAGCAGAAATATCCATCTCATTCCAAAGTTAATCTATCCCTATGATCCAAATGTAAATTTTCAGACCAGCTATCACAGATACAGCTCTTAAAGCTGTCCTCAAATACAACTGATGCATCTTCGTGGTCACTTATTACCGTAATTAACTCAAACAAAACTTTTGGATGGAAGATGACCAACTTGCGAAATTTTGTTTTTACTGATCATAGACTGGCAAAATGACAAAATAAATGGAGGTTTTATGACTAAAATTGTGAAGATTTTTTTTATAATAGGTTATTACTTACTGTATGGAACAGAACTGCCAACACAAAAAATTTTTGCTAAAAGGGAAGTCCCATTTTTAAAATGTGAAAAAGCAATATTTTTATACTTGAGGGATTTCTCAGTAAGAAAAATCATCAAATTTGAATCCATTTAAAAGGTCTGGGGAGAGGATATACCAGTGACTTTCAACAGAGAATCACCTGAGCATAAGAATTCTGTTTTAATATCCAGAGGATATGCTAAGCTTGGAAAGAAAAGGTACTGTTGAATTGTTAAAGATGAAGAAGAAGATAAATCACAGTATGTAGAAAGGATAATCCTAAGAGGGGCTGGAAAAGTCACCCTTCACAAGCAAGAAGCAGCAGCTTCTGCTTATTAAAAATTATACTCTATAAGCAATCCTTCTGACGTTTTGGTACAGGGCTTTTCTCCAAAAAAAAAAAAAATCAGAGCTGCCCCAAAATAATTATTCTTTAGTGTATGGAGCAGAGCTATGCATACATGTGTAGTTCCACAGGGGACTTCTATACTCAGAAATGTTTTAAAGCAATTTAGCTAATGGTATTTGAAAAATTATCAGTAATATATACAGTTGAAAAGCACTGGTGGTATCAGTACAGGAAGAAAAATAAATCCTTTGGGTTTAGAGAATATAGGAATACTGAATATTAGGGATGCAGGCCACAGCATTACCAATTAGACTGTGCAGGAAGTAGATTAACTGTGGTTACTAGGTCTGGATGCATTGCTCACACACTGTCATATGAGATGCAAGGTGCTTGGAAATCCCCAGTGGAAGCAGTTCTTTTTGCAGATTCAAAAGACCTTCCTGTGCCTCCTTCAGCCAAGAGTTACTACAGAAATGTGGATATCCCATGTGTGACGTCCCTGTCCACAGTTACAACGCCAGGCACTCAACAGGGCCTGGCATCTTACTCAAGCTGCCTAATGGAAATGCACAGTAGGACCAAGTTTCTTTTTTTTAAAATCTCTTTAAAGAGACAGGAAGAAATGCAAATTAAAAGTTATGCTGTAATAATTGTCCAAGAGCCCAATGAGCATTTATTGATAGAAAATTTGTGTCATACAGTCATACCCACAGGGTAATTGCATCTTAATAGAGGTCTGTAAGAAAGTAAGGCTGAATCAACAACTGGTAGGAACTATCTTTACTTATTATTTTTAGAAAAAAACACCACATGGATAAATTAGGTTAAAAAAAAGGCTCAGTGCAACCCAATATCTGTTAGACAGCCACACTTGATGAAACATATTTCTTCACTGATCAGAACATTCCCATTTGTTTGTTACTGTTCCTCAGTGATCAGTGTCATCTTCTTGAACATAATTTCTATTGCTGTATTGAAATTTTATAGAACATTTTACAATTTTATTCTTTCTGTAATATCAAAAAAGTATCCGCAAGCTTTTACTATAAATGGATTGTAAATTAACAGTTTGATACGAGAGGCAGAGCTCTCACAAGTGCCAGATGCTTCTTAAGTCTGCACTTTTTGTCATTCCAGGATGATGAAAAATTCAACAAACACTAGCAAGGAGTTCGGCACTAAAATGTACCTGAAAATCCAAATATTGCCACTTTCTGTCTTGATAAAGATTGATATAACTTTCCTTGGAGAACCCTTAAAGTCAGCTTTTTCCTAGCTTCTCCATTGTTTCCTCATTCTTTGAAGTAGAGCTGGCAAATCTCAAAGGGATTGTGGTTTTTTTTCAATTCCTGTGAGTGTTTGGTTTCTTTTACAGTCAGGAGGTTATAAGTGAAAAAAACCAAAACTTATAAAGAGGAGGAAAACAACTCAAGTAATATTTTTCAAGACTGACGTGGAAAGGGAATATTTGGGTATAGAAAGGGTTAGGGTTTTTTCATAATTTCTGTTCCTAATTTCTTCAAGCCTTCTTTAAAAAAAATAAGTATATAAACATTACATGTCTGCTAGATGTCACTGTTAACTGTGTTAGTTTCAGCACAAACAAGATTTAAAGAGTGAAAAATGGTAAGCATATACATCCAAGATAAATAAGGACCTTGAAAAGTATTACACTAAAATTCACAATACAACTACATTGCTTCATTTGTTGTTTGGAGTTTTTCTGTTTTCCCTCAGGAATTTAATGCCTATGCTTTTAAATGCTAATTGAGGTGTCTCCCTTATATACGTAACCTGTTATTTAATCTTGTAGTTCAAAGTTTTTCACTTTGTCTGTACTACTAAGGTTATGCATAACAGAAGTGAAAAATCTGACTAATACTATGATCAAGAGTCTGTACTAACATCTTTTATCCAGAGAAGTCATAGGTTATTTCCAAGCTGATGTCATTTGTAGAAAAAGAAGCATTTTTGAAGTCCTGTCATGATTGGGAAATTTATAATCTAAAATACATCCTCCATGTTAAGTTTTTTATTCTATGTGTCCCCTTTTGCCTCCTTCATTTTGTGAAATACTTCAGGACCCTCGTGATAGGCACGGCATAAGCAAAGGTCAAAACTGTCACATAAATACGAGTACTTCAGAGCTTTACACTTAGAAGAGGTGAATCAAAACCACACATGTGTATTGCCTGTTTAAAACAGAAATTATTGCTGTCCTGATATTCATCCACAGTGCTTATTTGTGCAATGAAAATTTTGCCTTCCATAGCATGTGGTCCCCCAGCTCAGAGGGCTCTGTAGAGAGGCCAAGGCAAGGCTGTACCAGAGCTGAGGATCCCAGCTCAACCAGGGAGAGAAGGCTTGGGGCTGATCTTACTGCAGAGCTCCTGGAGCCACAAGTGTGGGTGGTGGAAGCCCCAGGTGAGGCTGGTCAGGGGGTTTATGGCTTATTAGTGCACATAAGGCCCTAATAATGGTGAGTCAGAAGGAGCACAGCCATGCCAGGCTACCGGTTCGTGGTTTTACCAGTGCATAAATACAAGCTAAACATTGGCATGATTGTCTCCAACTAGAGCAAGACAGAAACAGTCATTTCTAGCCAAAGAGATACAGGAAGCACAAAAACCAGTTATTGAATTCAGGACTAATACTTCTATAAGCAGCAATTTCTGATTTGTCTATCAAAAGCTGTATCACGGAACCACAGAAACCAGGAGAGGAATAGGTTTAAAGACACCATCTAGTCTAATCACCTGTCCCAAATGCTGTAGAACCGCTGCTATTCCTAACAGCTGATCTGAAAAATCTCAAGTAATGGCTTTATATAGGGCATAAGCCTAAGATACATGCCCTGTTGGGAATTATTTAAGGTTCTGTGTAGGCTTCTTAACTCAAAGAGTTTAATCAGGGTCTATTATTTCTTCTACCTTAGAGTCTGTTGTTTCATATCCTAACAATCAAGAGCACAGAGAATTGATTATGTTTTTCCTCTTTCTCTGGTTTTCAAAACTGATGAATTGCTACCTCTCTCATTTTCTTCCTGACTAAACAAGTCCAGATCCTTCAAGATTTCCTTGTAGGTCATATATTTTAGGAAGTGGACGATTCTTGCTGTTAGTTTTTAAATCTTCTCCAATTGTTCTGTATTGCTTGTGTAGATGAGGATTGAAAGAAATACTCTGCTTGATGAACACATGGTAAATATACCAGAAAGTTGACCTTCAAGGCACAACCTGGCATTTGTCCTTATTGTATAGCACCCTTTTCCAGATTTTTTTCTCAAGTTTACCAGGAACACTTTGAATTTTAATGCTATCTTGTAGTGTTGTTTGTGTCATCTGTAAATTTGTCATGCTCCCTATTTCTTCATCATTGACACTAATGAAAACTTATTCTCCTCTTCTGGTGAAGAATCACTCATTGATACTCTGTAAGAACAGTTTTCCAACCAGTTTTGCACTCTACAGGAGTTTCATCTAGATAATTTTTCTACAGTTTACTTATGACAATGTCATGTAAGAAAGTGTAAAAATATGTAAAATCAAGCATCTTTCACAACAACAAGTTCACCTTCATGAATGAAACTGCTTGACGCAATTTGTCTTTAATGAATCTTGTAGGGGTTTATAAGTTCCCTGTTTCATTATTTGTTTCAGTATTTTTTGGTAATAAGAGTCTATAACTCCCTAGATGCCCTTTGTGATGTGCCTACCCTCCTGCACACTTTTTTAGTATCACTTGTGATACTAAAAGGGAACTGTGAATTATTTTAAGCCCACGTCAAGCTTGCGCTCTCATTTCAAATGACTGCCCCAGACACAAATCTGCTCCAACAAAACCTGGCTGTAGCCCCCATCACTCCCTTTTGCCACCATTTACACTTTCAGGGGTGTGGAGTAGGAGGTGACCCCCTACATGACTGTCCTGTGACCTGTGCTGACACAGAAGACAAAGGGAACACTTCCTAAAGAACAGGGCCCTTAAAGGAGTTACGCTTGTTCTTACAAAAGTTGTACACTAAGTATTTTGTCTGTTATTATCTCATTCCTTTTTTAATCTTTTCCAACACAGTTGGGTGTGGCAGATCTAGCAGCTGCTCTCAGAAGTATCTCATCCACTGTCTTCAATAAAAAGTTAGTCAGTCATCTTCCTTATTGTATTCATTGAGATCACTGAAATACTTTCCTTCCTGAATGAAATGCAGTCTCTGCAGGGAATGAAAACAGCCTGCCATGAGGTAGCATAGGTTGAACCCATATGCCACAGTTTTAGATGTCCATTTTCTAGCCAAATATTTGGTTTTATGGAGGAGCAAAATAAAGCAAATACATCTTTAGCAACAATAATGTAAACAAAATTATTATCACCTATATGTTGTTATTATCACCTACATAAAAGTCCTTTGAAAGCCAAGGACACACAATTATTGTCATTGTTTTTCCATTCCCAGCAGAGATGTTACATGCCTGCCCATGATCTAGATGGAAGAAAGTAAAAAACTTCTCAAGACAAACTGAGAAACTTGATGCTAATCTTTCTGCTATAACCTGGAACATCATCAATGAAGTTGCATCTCCAGGTTTAAATAGTCACCTTGAAGCAAAGGTTGAGTTGAAATGTGCCTGGAATATTTTCCCAGGACAAACATTCTCTTCACCAGTTTATCAGCTATGTCTACACCAAGAGCTTCCACATGCAAAGAGTCACTCTAGAGGTGTTTCAGCTGCACTTCAGGATGAGCCCCAGTGTTTGGGGGTGTTTTGATAACGAGAACGTTATCAAAATGAGAATGTTTTTGATACAGAGAAAAAACAGAAATCAAATGTGCTCTAACATGCTTCAGTTCACTCATGACACCCAGATTTTCAGTTTGGTTTATTAATAGATTAAAATTGCAGCACACGAGTTCATCTGCTGAGATTCAGCTTTTCAATGAAATTTCATCTGTTATGCATTTAAGAAACACATTTTCTTTATCTGCTTTTAGTGGTAATGTCCTAATTTACTTCTTGGAACCAAAAAACCAGTTCCATGTTTAAAGTGCCAGAATGTGAGTCCCAAATGCTGCTTTAGACAACGCTACTTTGATTGCTTTCTACTTCTCAATGTGTCTCCTCTATAGAATTCAACACGTTTGTTGAATTCTAGAAATTCTTCAGAAGCCAAATTTCGGAGACAGTTTTGACAGTCTTCATAGTCACTAAAATGTTAACAGCAGAGGGAAGTAGATAAAGTTATAAAATCCTTTAGGTTGGAAAAGACCTCCAAAATCATTGAGTAAACCCAGGATCACCATGTTCACTGCTAATCCATGTCCTGGAGTGCCACATTTATGTGACTTTCAAACATCTCTAGGGATGGTGACATAAACACTTCTAGTCCTTGATTTCTTCTTTCAGTGAAGAACATTTTCCTAGAATTCAACCTAGATCTCTCCTGGCACAACTCTTGTCCTGGCACTTGATACCTGGGAAAAGAGTCCAATCCTCTCATGGCTATACCTTCCTGTCAGGGCATTGTAGAGGTGAGAAGGTTTCCCTCAAGTCTCCTTTTCTCCAGGCTGAGTGCCCTTAGCTCCCTCAGCTGCTCCTCATCAGATTTGTGCTCCAGACCCTTCCCCAGCTCTGTTGCCCTTCTCTGGACACACTCTAGTCCCTCAATGTCTTTCTTGCAGCAAGTGGCCCAAAATTGAATACAGGATTCAAGATGTGGCCTCACCAGTGCCCAGCACAGAGGGACAATCACTGCCCTGGTCCTGCTGCCACATTATCACTGATGCAGACCAGGATGACACTGGGTACCTTGGCCACCTGAGCACACGGGCTCATGTTCAGCTGCTGTAACTAGCACCCCTGGGTCCTTTTCCTGCTTTCCAACCACTCTGTCCCCAGCCTGTGGTACTGCCTAGGATTCTTGTGGCCGAAGGGCAGGATCTGGTAATTGGCCTGGTTGAACCTCAAACCAATGTCCTCAGTCCATTGATCTAGTCTGATCGCTCTGCAGACCCTTCCTGCCCTCCAGCAGATCAACACTCCTGCCCAGCTAGGTGTCATCTGCAAACTGACTGAGGGTGCACTTGATCCCCTCATCCAAATCACTGATAAAGAGGTGAAACAGGGTTTTCCCCAATATTGAGCCCTGGGGGCACCACTTGTGACCAGCAACCAGCTGGATTTGTCTCCCGTCACCACCACTCTCTGGGCCTGGCCATCCAGACGGTTTTTAACCTGTGAAGTGAAGAATACACCTGTCCAAGCCGTGAGCAGTCAGTTTCTCCAGGAGAATGCTGTGGGAAATGGTGTCAAAGGCTTTATTACAGTCCAGGTAAGACAACATCCTCATCCTTTCCTTCGTTTACTAAGCAGGTCACCTTCTCATGGAAGGCCGTTGCATTGGTCAGGCAGGACCTGCCTTTCACAAACAGTGCTGGCTGGGTCTGATCTGCTGGTTGTCCTGCACATGCTGTGTGATTGCACCCAAGATGGTCTGCTCCATGACCTTCCCCAGCACTGAGGTCAGGCTGACAGACCTGTAGTTGCCCCTATACACCTTCCAGCCCTTCTTATAGATAAATTACATATTTGCCAATTTCCAGTCAACTGAGGCCTTTTTGGGTTAACCAGGACTGCTGGTAAATGACTGAAAGTGTCTTGGATAAAAAACTCAGAAGAGGGGTGAGATCAAAAAGAGTTTTTCTTTATTGTTTCTGATGAAGATTTTTGGAAAAGGAAAAGAAGGTACAGGCAATGAGGAAAACAGTACGAAAGTCAACTCTTACATGGAAATTGTACCATGCCCCCCTCCCCAGGTTTAGGTAGAGGGAACGTGAGTGAGTATCAGAGTGAACACATCAGCAGATGCACATGTAGGATGATAAAGTCCTGATATTCAACAACAGGGCTTAAGATCAGAAATCTGCTGAGATGCAGAAATTCATTTCCAAGCACTCTTTTAGAATTACCCTTGTTCAGTGGGAATCCCCATTTAATGTATAAAATCAACTGAGAATTGCCAGGATGAATCATAGCAGTGGTTCAACCTGCCCTAGCCAAAACCAGAGATGTTGTTCCAGACACCTTAGGCTTAAAATCACTAAAAAATATATTGCTTTTTGAGTCAAAGCTTTCATTTGCCATTATTTCTGTATGTATTTCAAGTCCACTCTGTGTAAGCCATGTTGCTTCATCATAGCTCTAAGACTGCAGTAATAGCAAAGGCATACATTTATTCATTAATATATACAAAATTAATAATTTTTTTTAAATTGTTGTCTGTAGTTTGGTGCCAAACTTGATTTAGATTTTTTTTTTTCTCTTTGTGGCAAAAGCATGAAGATCTGCAAAAATTAACATAAGCAGATTTCAAGAGATGAAAACATATAATGAGTCAGAATGATCACTGAACAGTATTCATATATATCACACAGTAAAACAACTCCACCCTGGGAAGCAAGAAACAGCTGGAATTTAAGGGAACTTAATGGCATGTAGTTATCCAAAGGAAATAATAGTCCTCTCACCACCTTCTCTCTCCATCTGCGATTTAGTGGCCTTAAAATAAAAAAAAAAATTAGTCATTACAGGTGTAGGTCCCAAGAAGGAAATAGATTAACAGCCAAAAATGAGATGTAAATGTTCTTTAGGCAATAGCCTTTCTCAAGGGTTTGTTACAAGGGATCTAAAAAAATCATTTCACTGTCTTCTGTGCATCACAGCGATCCCCATGGATCCTGCAGAAATTCAGATTCTGATGCTACAAACAGATTTACTCTACCTTAAACTTTTGAACATTCCCATTAGGTTTGCTGAAATTCCTCTTTCACATGAAGCCAAGCACTGTCATCAGAATTTCTATGACTACAGGAAACTTTCCAAATCTCATTAAAATATTTTTCAAAGAAGCAGGTTGCTGAGTAGGGCACTAGGAGTGATAGTAAGATGTAGGACACGTCATGTCATGTTGAGGAGAACTATACACACACTGAATATTGCTGAAATACCTCATATTTTATCTGGACATGCTCCAGTAATAAAATAATTTGAAGCGTATTCAAGAAATTAATAGTGAACCAATAAAAAAAAGTAGTGAGAGTAGGTATCATTACTTTTACTACACTTAATGCTTCACAAAAAGAGAATAGATGCACTGTCTTCTGACATGTTGAACAGAGCAGTTCTCACTTCTGTGTGCACAGCCACTATAGTGGGCCTGTAGACCAGGAGAAATGAAGGGAAGTCATCATTTTGTCCTCTCTGAAAGCAGAAGACAAGTTTGTGAGCACACTCTTCCCGTGTGGCTGGTAAGAACCCTGAGTAATTTCATATTAACACACAAGGTTTCAACATGAAAGATGTAAAAGTGAGAGGTTTCAGATTTTCCTTGTAACATTCCCAAAACAACTGTCAAACCATCCCCACACTGGTGAGATTCTCAGCTTAAAATGACCGCAGGCCACTACAGAAATCAGATTCATTTCTTGAACAGAAACATGAAGAAGTGACACTTGTATAAGACTCCATATTCTTTCAGTTTAGAGATTTTTTTACTTCAAATAGAGAAATCTGTTTCCATATCATTTTTCTAGCTGTTGAGACATTGGAAAATCAAAAATAAGTAACAGTTGCATGTGACAAAAAATAAGATTGCACAAGATTTTCTATTGAATTTAACAGTATGTTTTCACAGTGTCTCTG
>WEZZ01030368.1:38576-55834 GCA_013400585.1 Chloropsis cyanopogon
TGTCTTCATATATTTGGATCCAGCTTTTTCCAAAGTCACAGTGAAGCAAGGGGGAGTCTTCAATAGACACAACATTATGATATATATGTAGGAACAGCATGAATATATCCATTCATTCTCTCCAGTCAATCTTTATTAATTTTACATAATATTCAGACAAAGTAAAACCTGCTATTCTTATGGTATATGTCCCATAGGCTTTAGTATTAAGATCACAAGACACTAGTTAATTTGGGTTTGAATAACCCATATGCGTTTGAATAACTATTTTTAGGAATCCAATCAACTAATGAGTAACCACTGTTTGTTGTTAATGCCATGTTATACCCTGCAAGAAAATTGGCTTCCTACTCAATCAGTGTTAAAATTAATTATATATTCCAGATGATAATACATTTCTTTCTATTTAGCTTTATTTTATAGTTTCTTAGCAAATCTGTTCCAAAGGAAAAGGCTGGAAAACTCACACTGCTTTTTAAAAATAAGTAGGAGCATGTATGCCAACCCAAAAGTTTTATTGTTGTGGTTTTAAATTAAATATCACACATGTGTTTGGTATTTAATGGACAAATTACCTTTCGTAGTAGCCTGCCCCCCAGAAGGAGCTGAGCATCCCAGATTTCCACTGATGTAACTGATTGAAATGAAGCTTCTTTCCTTTTCCAAGTCCTTCTAAGTCACCCTACTCCACAAGCTAATTTCTTCTCTCTCTTGACCAGTGGCAGGACTCAAAGAAATGGCTGGAGCTGAATCAGGGAAGGTTTAGGTTGGATATGAGGAAAAGGTTCTTCACCCAGAGGGTGGCTGGGCACTGGAACGGACTTCTCAGGGAAATGGTCACAGAACCAAACCTGAGAAGGTTCCAGAAGTGTTTGGACAATGCTGTTGGGCACGTGGTGGGATCCTTGGGGTAACCTGTGCAGAGCCAGGAGATGGACTTGATGATCCTGATGGGCCCCTTCTAACTTAGAATATTCTATGATTCTTTGATTCTAACTTTTGCTGAAATCCAAGTTAGACTTTTCTTTAAAAAATAATTAGGTTTTTTCCCTGTGCATGTGCATGTCTCAGACATCAGTCAGAATATAGTAATTTTGTTTCATAGAACAAATCTGGCTAAAACACAGTCCTGTTTTTAAAAATCTGATAAAATTGAGTGGCATTCCCTGTGTGAAAGAGGGGAGCAACAGAACCTTTCAGGAGCATGCAATGCCAGAAATACTCATGTGGTGCAACTGCTTTCGTAGCACAGTGCCCTGAGCTGTGGGGTATGGAGTAACCTTTGTTTACAGCTTAGAATGTAAGAAAAAGTATTCCCTGTGCTCAGTACCCATGTGTATTGTCTTACCTATTTTACCAGGTGGTAGGAATGCAACATCAGAGGAGGTCTTAGAGGCACATCTAAATAAAGGTATAATATCTACTTCTGCAAAGCTGTGAGGAAATTCTTTCCCTATTCACCATTTTATGTCTGTGGCATTGCTAGATTATGGCAGCAGACAAGTGGGCAGTAAATCCAGTCCACTAACTCCAGACAAAGCAGATAATCTGAATATGACAAGCCTTTAAGGGCTCAAATATGGATATAATTATTTGGACTTCTGCATATAAACATGCACAGAAAGTTTTGATGTTTAGATCAAGACAAATGTTCTTGCATTGCACACTGTAAATAAAAACTCCTCAGTTAACTCTAATCACTGCCTGTCAAGAAAGCCCTCACCATGCCAGAAGATGTCCAGGCTCTCTCCTTATTTACAGCCTTTGGCAAATAGAGGTCGTTACAGGTACATTTACTCAGATGACTTATTTGAGCCAGCTGTAGATAAAACTGCAAATTGATGAAGTCCATGTAGTAGCTTTCATAAATGGATTTCATACCTTTTCTTTACTTTTTAACTGTGGAATCTTAGAGACTTATTTGGATCATGTTACAGTAAATTCATTTATTCATCTGCAACATCATATGTTTAAAATAAATCAATTTCATAAACACACACCTGAAGTATTTTAGAAAAACTCTACAAAAACTTTGGAATTGTGTTCATGTTGCTAAAGTTGATAATCAACACTGGATCTCAATTACTATACCTATATAACCCTCCGTTTCAGGAGGATGCTGAGATTAGTGCACTTCCTTGGGCTCTTCTGGTTTATCTGTGACTTGGCTGAGCACCAGGAATAGGATTTGTCTGAAAAAATGTAGTGTCTAGCATAAATAGACCTGTGTGGGGCTGACATTTGGTGCATCTTGGAGAAATCCAGCACCAGCCCGAGCTTTCCCAAGGAAAAACATATTTCCTCTAAAGAGAACAGCCTTGTAGGCATTTCACGTTCTCAGGAAAAGACTGATAGAGGTTTTGTAAGCACTTCTCGTTCTCAAAATAACAGGTGCTGTTTGTTCACTTTAGTTTACCATTTCCTCTTGTGTGTTTTCAAAATATGCTCTCTCTATCTCAACCAATGGTGGTAGAGAGGCGTCATGTCATTTAACCAATCAAGCAGCTGTTAGCAAAAGACTCTACAAAAAGGAATGGATTGTTTAATAAAAAAGCCTTCTGATTTTCTGAGAACTCGAGGTCTCATCTCGTCATTCTATGTGCAAGAGCGACAGACCTGAGCATCTATTTACCTGTCTGAGGTAAATATATAGGTTTTCTGCCTAGTCATGGAGATTAAATAGGTCTTCTAGATTATAAATCATCTCCATCTAAAGTAGAAATCTAAACCAGGCCAGATGAACTGTGTCCAAAAACATAGGTTTCTTCCCACTTACAGACTGTACAGAGAATCCAACTAACATAGACACAGATATCAATACCATTAAAGTGCATCTCATGAGATTAATTCCTTGTCAACAACCTAAACCTGCTTGCATTCAAGTCCAAAGGGACATCAGAATCACCCTGCTCCCGTACAAAGTTCCAAGTCCATTAAAATTATTGTCCCTGGAACATCACTGGCAACAAAGGACTCCATTAACCTACTTGTTCACCTGCACGCGCAGTAAATCTTGAGCAAGAACTGACCTTTCCATGCATCCAGACTCCTCGGTTCTAGTTTTCCGTATGACATATTTTAACTCTGCCCTAGGCATCTCTTACTGGGATTTTGAAATATCCAGTAGCCTGTGTTGGCAAAGATCTGGAAATCTGTGAGGTCACCATGTGCTGCAATAGGTCAAATGAATTAGTATACAAATGACTATCAATTGCTTAAACCAGTTAAATTAGGACAGTAAATGTAAAGTAAAGCCAAGTACCTTTAGTATGACGTACAGGAGACAAAAAATACATGTATCTGGACAAGCTAGTTTTTTGAGTTAGTTTTTAAATGTCTGGTTTTTTCAAAAATAAAGCATCCAAGTGCCTGGGCAACATATGTTATGCACAAAAGTCTATACAATATGATAAATGATAAATGGTGTAAGTAAATGAACACATACCCTTATACAGGATTAAAATAAAATCTAAAACAAGAATGAGTGTGTAAGCTTATGAATAAGTGAAAGTACACAAAGTTAGGCATATGTAAACTTATCTTCTGTTATATGAATCATTCTTGACATATGACTGTAACGGCAGCCTTCGTTAGAAAGGGGAACAGCAAAAACTTCTAAGAAATGAAGTAGGAATGCTTCCTAACGTTCAGTGGTTTGGCATTCTTTGTTTAAGAAGGTGAAGAAGTCATAAACAGAGCCTGCATGCATTTCATGAGTCACTTCAGAAATTCAAATTTTGTGCATGAAAGCTATGTCACTTGGAAAAGAGGATATCTATGTGGAGGGCAAGAAAATACTGGACACACTTCTTGTTACTAGTTTTGGGCTGTCAGTTATAAATGTTCATCTTTCAAAGGCTGAAATTTCAGGGAAATATGTAACATTTAATACCTGAAGGTTTTCTTTTTATGCTAGAATGTACATGCACCCTATAGAAAGGGGTTTTAGGATCTTGGGCAAGAAGCGTATGTGCATGTGTGTCAGTGAGCTGCAACCTTGTACATTTTCTGGAATCATAAATTAATTGACAGATCTACTGATCTTCCATCAGATGTTGTCTTATTTTTTCTGGAAATCATTCATCGACATATTTAGCATTCTGAGAAGTGCTCACAGTCATCCGAGGACCTACTGCAAAGACCACCATGGGCTGGGGTGGAGACAGAAGAGATAAATCCATGTTAATGTACACACTTACAATGGTTACATTCAACCTCCAAGGGCAGACTGAGCAAGGGCTTTACATCTCCTAGGAGGAATGGACTTTTGCTTGCAACTAGCTTCTTCATCTCAAGCTATCTTCCGTCAGGTTAAGGAGTTTTACAGCTGCTGATCTATCTCATCTCTCCCAACTAGATCATCCCTTTCCATCTCACCAGCTCTGCCTTGGCAGCAAACTTTCTGGCCAAATAAGTGTTCTTTTGCATGTTGAAAACTGGCAATTCATACCAATTTATCTCTTTGTAGCATCCAATGTACAGCAACACATGTAAATGATGTTTTAAATTATTAGAAGGGACTATGTCCCACTAAGTTTGACATGTGCTTAGTAGCTGATAGTTACTGCATGGAGCTGAAATGACAGAGGTAAATGTTCTGGCTGATATCAGAACTTCCTTGTTCTACTCTGCCACCTGCTCTTCTTGCAGGATATGAGAATGCAGCATAAAGGAGCACAAGCTAAAAGAGTTTCTGCACTGGCTCATTTTGCTGGGCAGAGCACAGCACTGAAGTGTTGGGTTATTGGGTGTTTTCCTTAGCAAACTCGGACTCAAGAATTCTGTAGTAACATCATAGTTCCAGTTTTCACTCAGGGAACCTTGCAAGCCCTCATGGCTGCACACAAAGAAAGTGAAAAAGTTATCCTAAAATGGAGAATACATGAAGGAACAGAAAAAAAATTGTTTTGCCACTTCTAAGTCAATATGCTGGCATTTTGATTCTGACTAAAGCTTTTGCACTTGGAGACATCATATCCAGTTGGTCAAGAACCCAGCAACATTTTATGATGACCTCATGGAAACATTTCTGTTTCAAAAGACTTTTACTAAGTAGGGAGCAGCATTTCCCCTGGTTTCCTGCCACCTCATCTCTCCCACTGAGTTCTGCTCACTGAGGCTTCTGACCCCAGACTATTACTTCCCTTTCACTAGGACTGTCTCAGGACCAAACTGCCCTAAATTAAAACCTCAGGACCAAACTGCCCTGAATTAAAGTAGGACTTTTAAGATGCCATAGCAAAACTCCAGGAGTTCTGGAGGAGCTGGAACCTCGGTCCCTGCTGTGCCCTGCTATGCAGAGTTTTATGGAGTCTCTGCTGAAGCCGGCCATTCTCCTGGGCTTTGCACTTCATAGCAGGGATCAACCACTCCTGTGTGCCAGAGATTCTCTGGGTTGAAATACCTGCCCACCATTTGATGGCTGCTAGAAGCAGCCACTGATTAGCTCAGACCTCCAACTCAGTCACATTTGAGGAATCTCACTTCCACTTCACTTTCATGCAGTGGATTGTGTGTCCAGGTTAGCCATTCTTAGGCTGAGGTAGCTTGAAATACTGGAATATTCATAGAACTACAACCTACATGGAAGTAGATAGATAGATAGATAGATAGATCGATAGATAGATAGATAGATAGATAGATATAGATGGATAGATAAATAGATATACTCTGCTACACTGTCACACTGTCAGCCAGTTTATTAGGTATAATGCTACTTCCCTGCTCATATGTGTTTGCTCATATGTGTTGCATATGTGTATGCTCATAGGTTTTTTTTTTTTTTAAGCTCTGTAGTATTTTAATTTGTTTTTCTCTAGCTCCAGAAATATAGGTGATCCAGATCCTACTGTTAACAGACACAAGTGTTTAACCCAACACATGACTAGCTGTGTGAGGAAGGGTCATCTCACAGTCCTCAGTGCTACCATGTCCTTCTTTAAAGAGACCATGCTGGTACATGCAGCTGTAACTTTTCTCAGCGAAGGGTTTTGTTGCTGTCTTTCTAACAAGACAGACATATTGCTTCATCCCTCCCTCCAACAGAGAAGAAATCTGTTGAGGCTGTGGCTCAAAATAAAAGTGATGGCTCCACTGAAGACCACTGCTTCTCCTTTGAAGGCCATGTTAGACGTGATGATTTTTAGGTACATAATTACTAGTTGGTTTCCCAAGACAATCTGATGCTGGCACCACATGCTGTTATACCCTCGAGGCTTGATTATTCTAGTTCTGCCGCTGCCACTTAGAGAAGGCTGTGATTAGGAGCCCTAGAGCTCCTCATGGCATTGAAATACCCTGTCCCCCCTGCAGCCACGAGCTGCCCGGGTGCCAGCCCAGAAAAGGTAGACCGCATTTTTCATTTCTTCTAAAAAGATAAATAGAAGTAAAGTTATAGTGATATTGGTTATAGCAACATCTTCCCTACCCAATGAGTTTCTGCTCCCAGCTACGATCTTGTGACACTCTCCTGCCTAAAAATCTTTCTCAGAGGTGTGTTGCCTCCATGAAAGCCCTCTCCACTTGTTTATGTGTGGCTTTTGTTTTACTTATCTATTCACCCATTTCTTGAATGCAGAGTGCTTGTATCTAATGAAAATTTTTAATCCCTGTGATTCAGCAAATGAGTTTTTAAATTATTTGTTGTTTTTTTACTAATGCTACTGCTACTTTATTAATGGACTTTATTGATGATTATTTATACATCTTACTACCATTTAAAGAGAAGATACAATTGTGGAATGATTTATAAAGTTTTTCAGTTTTCCTAGGAACGCAGAAAATCATAGAATACATCTAAACATGTAATTTTTCATTCAACATTCCTCTCTTTCTGACACAAAAATACTTACTACCATATTACCAGGCAATCTTTTTTCTTTTATTAATCTCATGTCTCTGTAGTTCCAACCAATGTTGTCATTAAGGGTATTCTGGGAAGGAAATATTCATCATGGAGGAAAAAGCACAAAACCCCATGTACTTTACAGAAAGAAAAATCATTAATTGAAGACTGACTTCTTCAGAAATTTTTGAACTTTTGTATAGCTTGTAAAAATTCCCCACCCACATTATTCTCTTTGAAGATCTCACAGAGCTGCTCCTTCCATTTCTTGCTATAAAACTGTCAGCTGAGTGTTTCATGGTGTGATTGAGCTCTCTATCCTACAGGAAATTGACTTAAGTCATTTTCCTGTGTGTATAAAAGAAGGAAATAAACTCCATTAACCCTTTCAGTACATGTTATATTTACACACTTGTAACCTTGCATGTCTTAGAACAAAGGAAAACAGTCTCAGTGGGAAACAGCAGTGGCTGTGGGGAGGGTTTTTTTTTCCTTTATGAACTTTTTGTTCTACTCATTGGGTAATTTATTTATCCACAGAAGATATTCGCGGGTGTTTTCATGTTCTTTACAACATTGCTTTTTCTAACAGCTACAAAATAGTTTTCTCTTACAAAACTTTAGCATACTCTCTCAGTCTAGAAAATTAACATGTTTTTCTTCTTGATTTAGCAGCCTAGTGTGTTCTAGTATATTGTTGAAACAGAGCTGTACCATGAGCTCAGGCCCAACTCTAAATTATCAATGCATAGTAGACATTTCTGATTTAGTTCTTGCTGAAGTCTTTTGCTGGATGATTAGAGATGGGCAGACTCAAGAATAAAGAAAAGATCCAGAAACTATGCAAGCTCCAACTGTAAGTTGAGGGCTCTGTTAGGAAAAATGACATTAGGATATAAATGCAAACATTATTCTTTGATGTCTGGATACAATTCAAAGCACTTAAAAATTACACAGAGTATTTAGGCATTAAAAAACATCTTCCTAATTATAGCTGAATTCTATTCAGTCACATTTTGACTTATCCAGGATGCACTAAAACGTGTATTTTATGAGCATAGCCCATTCTGCCATGTAAAGTTAATCTCAAAGGTAATTCACATTAACATCCTTTTCCTTCTTGTATTAAAAACTGCTTACTAGTTCCAGTTTTTATTGCTTTCTGGGACTGAGTCTTTCCTTTAAAGAAGTACAAGGAACCTGTTTTCCATAGGATCCAGGTTTTCAAGCAGTTTTCTCCATCACTGCTGTGTCTTTCCAGTACTTGGTCATGGAGACTTTGGAGTTCATTTTCAAGTCCTGATGTCCAGTTTTTTCACTGAAACACCCTCCAAGCTGCACTCCACCATCTGTACCACCTACTTATTGTTCTGCTATGTGCTCCTGGATTTCTCACTGTCCATTTTGACGTGAGTGGAGGAGGACCACAAGGTTTTCCTGAGCCTGCACACCTCCTGGGGCGCTGGCTCTAGCTCTAGGTCCTCAGAAAAGACAAGTTCCAAGTAGGTCCTGCAGAACATCTTGTTTTTTGTGGCAGATTTAGAAAGCAGCATCTCCATTGCAAAGACAAGAAAACAGACAAGAAAGAGAAGGCACTGTTCATCAGTTTTAAAGCTTCACCAGAAAAGGAGGATAGATCTGAGCAATCACATTCTGTCTTCTCTTTGGCTCATCAGTACAATTTCATTATCACAGTAGTAGGCACTTAAAGAGTAACTTGGGCAGAATTTTGGTGTCCACAAAAAAAAACATGTTTTCCTGTAAAAGCAACTCAGTTTACTTCAAGACCCAGGATTGCACAACTTGAAGTGCCAGCAGCTGTGGCAAAGGAATAGAGGAGAATGGGGAGAGATGATTTTAAAAAGCTTCAAACATCCATCTCAAATGTTTTAGACTACACAGTTTGACAAGAACTGATTAAACCATGTAGAATACTTTTTGGCTAACTGAAATGGTAACTTTTAAGGAACTTTTGTTAAAAAATATCTTGTCTAAGAAATGTCAAAATTTCCATGAAAATATTAAAAGGGTACTGAAAATAAAAATTTACAGGTAGCTTTTATTGCAAAGACAAGTTTTAGCAATTTTGAAATTTTCAATGGAAAAAGCCTCATTAAGGAACCAAACTTATTTCAAAAGGGAGAAGATAAGTCTGGACAGTCTGAAAAAAATTGCAGCTAATTAAAAGAGAAGCTTGCTATGTCTAGATTTTTATTACCTTTTCCACTAACCCATATTTTAAAGCTCTGCAGTTACTCATGAAGAAATTCTGTTTGAAAATGGTACTTCTGTCATTAAGCAGCTTTAATTAAACCTAGAATTCCACCTCCTTCATTGTCTCTTTTTCTAATAGAGCCCAATTTGTGGTTTGCTCGTCTCTGGTAAGTTATTTTGAGCCTTAACCACTACCTCAAGTGAAGTCAATGCTAAGTGTTACGGGTCTGACCAGTGTCATACTCACCTCAAACTCACCTTGAATCCCATAAGTTTTGGAGTGGAATCTATTCCTTGTAAGAATATATTGCTGTCAGAAGACAGGAAACCTAAGCATCTTTGCCTTGTCGTCCAGGAGATTTCTGTTTCTATGTAAGCTGGGTAACTAGAAAGACTCCAGGGTTTTTTTACATTCCTGTTTTTTTTTACATTCCTGCAAGGTGATACTGCTTTGGGCCTCAGAGTAGCCACTGGAATCATATGAACACACCTGAAAGTACAAATGGTGTTTATCTTCTCCCCAGAAATTATGCTGTGCCACACTCAAGTGCAGAGCCATGTCGATAATTGCTGAAAGGTGCAAAATAGAGTTTAGGGAGTGAAACCCAGAAGAGCAGGAAAAGAGCTTGGGACAGCCTCAGCAGCACCCCAGACCACAGGAATGCCACCAGACCACCTCACAGGATCTGTGGTCTGGGCATTTGGAGCTGCTTTTCTACCAAATGCATGTACAGAACCCTAAACAATCTAACCCTAACTAGGCATCAATACCTAGTTGACAGTTATCATGATAAATTACCTGTGCATATTGATCATAGCAACATTAGGATTTTATACGTTGTTTAACCCAAAGTTCTATATCAATCAATGTATCAAGTGGTGTTTTCATGTGTTTAAAATAATCCCTTACAAACCTGGTCATTTTTTGAGTGGCAAAATGAACAAAATCTTATTGCCTATAGAATTGCAAAATTGTGATATTTAGTAAGAGTTGAACTCCAATTACCATCCTTGCCACAAATGGGAATTTTAATAAGGTCTTTTCTAATCTCCACATTTGTTTTCACAGAAATTATAGGAGCTTCATATCCTTGAAATACCCCTTCATCATCAAATGTGTTCAAATTAATCCGTGATTTCAAGTTATTAGAGAGGACACCAACAGATATTCTCACAGACATACAAAATAATTCCCTAAGTCTCATCTCCTTAGGAATATAGGTTGGAATATAGATTTTCAATCAAGCAAGTATAAAAAAAAGAATTTGAGGTAAAAATAAAGAAATTTTCTTGTAATACAATCAGGTTGGAGACAATCCCAGTGTCTAATCTCATACTTCCTTCCCATAAAATCTGGCCCCAGGTTTTGGCCCTACATCAAGTACCACATAGGAGAAGATCATTGGGGAAGAGGACCAGGTAGCTCAGGATTTTTTTATTTTTCCTCAGTAAGTGCCCAAGAGAAATCCAGCCTGGTTTCAAGCCACAGGTGCAGGAAGACCACAGAGAGGTGTTTGCCATAGCCTGCCCACCTATCCAGAGGCATGAGCACTACGGCTCAGCCCAGCTGACCACCCTCCTCTCCTCCAGCAGCATGGGCAGCAGCAGAGTTCCCAGAGCAGGGGGCCTTGGAGAGAAAATTGTTTATGTTTCCAAGAGGTGCTTTGTGTATCAGGTGTATCAGGGAAACATCACTGCTCCAGCCACAGCTTCAAACTTGTCTCTATTACCATGGAAGCCGAACCCTATCCCATTGGTAATGAGCAATGAGGGTCTGATGCAGCCATGGAAGTGCAGATCTGAGGACAAACACCAGAAACTTTTGTGGGCTTACTGGGGAAAATTAAGGCATTTGTAATCACACACCTAAAACAAAGAGAACAACAGTGTGTTTAAGATGGGATTTCACAGATTTTTTTCCATATATTTCAGTGGTTGGTAAATGGAACTATTGTATTTCAGCCATCTTAGTGAGATCTGAAAGAAAATATTATTAAAAACATCATAGAACTTCCAAAGCTCAAGGCAAAAAGATCCTGTATTCACAGTGAAAATGCATTAAGTTTGAAAAGATACAAACCTCAGTGTCTGAGAAAAATCAGGCAGTAGCAGCCACCATTTTCACAGCCGGAAATTAAAATAAACTGGATTTTTCAGGGAATATGTTCAGAACTTAAGGATTTATAATACTGTCCATTTAGACCAACCTGTCTTTCCAGTCATCTGCAGTGGTCTTTCAATGGTGTTAAAAAATACTATATAATTTTAGTAACAGGTTTCTTCAACCCACTGGTTTACAGTCCTCCACACACAGCCTTATTTCACTGAAGTATAGCCCTGGTTTTAGAGGTTTTGCAGCTGTTCCAGCTACAGCTGTCTAGTATCTCTGAACATTTCTTGAGGGGTTTTTTTTTTTCTTTTGCCTAGATCTGCCAGATTCATTGTTACACAAAAAGTCCATGCAGGACAGCCCTGGATGTAAAAGGAATACAGAGAAAAGTAGAAAACACCTCACCACAGTGAACTCCCTCTTCAGTCAGAAGATACTGGCATGAACTCTCTCTCTCTCACAACATACTTGCAACCTGTGTAAGTGTACCAGCACCACTGAACAATCATTTGCATTTATTATTACTCAATTCAAAGGCTGATGTCAAGATGTCTGAGGCAAGGAAAGTACATGGTGCATTTTTAAAAAATCCTCTACTTGATTGGAGTTTTCTGTTTTCCTTGGGGTTTCTCTACTTTTTTCTTCTTCTTTTTTTTTTTTTTTTTTTTAAGCTCTGTTCTAAGAAAAGGAAAGCGGGGGATTTACTAAAAGCAAGGCAAGTCGGTTAGTTATGAGTCACCTTCATGACTTATAAAGGGTCTCCAGTTGTTTGGAGCAGGCTTTCTTCACCTAACTCATGCTGAAAGGATATCAGGAGACCAGCCAGACCAACATATCTCTGTGGCAATTGCTGCTGCCCCATTTTTCACTGACCTTCTTTCTCTGTTTCTCTCTTTCGCTCTCTCTCTCTCTCTCTTTAAAAGGAAAAAAAAAAGCCAAGCTGAGTGATCATGGTTAACCTGTGAGATGGAACAAAGGAAGTCTGTGGCCTTCTTGCTGCATTGGTTTTGCTTGTATCTCTCTGTAAAGACACTGCCTCATAGCAGGTAGGTTTTTCAGCTTAGTTCTTTGGTGTTTGTTTATTTTTGCATGCACTCTTTTTTAAAAATGAGAAGCGCAAGTGCTAAAGGAGACGGGACCAGGCCAAGGGAGGGGCCCCCAGGGCAGGGCTTAGAGGACTCAAGAGACAGGGAGGCTGAACTTCAAACTTTTGCACACACAGAAATACTCTAGCAGGCATCCTTACGGAATATGCCTCCAGCCACCCAGACTCACACAGCCTCCAGAGAATGCAAAGGCAGTCCCCTTGCTGGTTTTGAATTCACCTTTACGGTGACCTCATTTATCTGGTGGGACAGCACACACAGGAAAGGTGCCTGCGTGCTGTTTGTTAGCTCATGCACTCCTCCTTTGTTCTGAGGTCAATATTTTAGAAGACCATACAACATGGAATTTCTACAGCATTTCAGTTGTCTACTTGGAAGAGTTTCATGATGCATCTGCAGCTACTGGCATTTTGAGGTGTGGAGAACTAACTGTGTCTTTTTATATTTTGACCAAAGAAGTAGTTTTGGATAATGTGTCAAGTTTTTGCCCTTGTTTCATAACTAAGCAGCAGAGAAATGCCTTCTTTAAAATATACCCATTCGACTTGCATCATTTACTATGGTTTGTTTTAATTATTTTTAAAATTAACATGATTCAAATGCTGATATAAGAACTCAACACAGCTTTCTTGAAATCCCTAATCATATCAACAAAACAGGATCTCCATGCTTAGCATTAATACCTGTCTGGCGAAAACTCTAAGGTTTTATTTGATGATAAAAATTTGCTCTGGATTCAAATTTTAGCAGTAAATATCTAGGATCAATAATTTATTCTACTAGCTTTTCAATGTGACAATTTTTAACTTACAAAGGAGCAAGCAAAGTAGCTGAAAGTTAGTATTAAAAAAATCAATTATGTATCTACTGAGCCACAAAGTGGAGGCATATTTTATTATACAGGAAAGTTTTTGGCTCAGAAGAGCTACATATACTTCTTTGGAGCTCTCCCAGTATCTTAAAAACCTGAATTCAATATTTTTTTAATGTTTTTAAAAGAATAGCTTTACTGTCTGAGAAATTAGATGAGAAGACTTAAAAACCTCCTGAAAATGTAAACAGGGTATCTGAAAATGGATGGTTGTATACTGTTCATATGCAACAGCCTTTTGTAGGTGATTAAAACATTCATAGAATTGTTAATTGTATTAACTCTAATTCTCTTTCAGTCAAAAGTAGATTTCTGCTATTCAAAGCTAAAAACATCTCTGAAACTGGTACATTCCATTTTGGTCTTACTTTTTACAAAAAATGTGTTTTTCCATGACGGCAGAGCAATAAAGGTTCAAAAGACACTTCCACACTACCAAAGCATCAGGCTTGGGGTCTATCACACTCTGATTCCTCCACCACGAGGAGTGAGTTTACATACTCATGTATGAGCACTGCAGATTTCTGGTCTTGGCGAACTGCCTTTCCTCCCACCAAAAAAGGACTTTGTAGGCCTGACAGCACAACCCTAAGCATCACCAGATAAGGCTTCCCAAAAGGCAAGTTCTTAATTCTTTTTGCTGTTTGGAGAACAGCTTTTATCTTTCTAATCTGGCTGCTGGGTTGTCATTACTTTCCTAAGCTGCACGTGCTTTTCAGAAAAAAAAAAAATTATATTGGGAAGTTCTACCAAAGCTTGCATGTCTTCTTCCTATCAACCCAGTGACAAAAGGTTGAATTTTATTCCAGATTTGTGACAAAGAAACCCCTCCAGTTGGGCAAAACGTAAACAAGAATTTGGTCATTGGAACTGGAGAGGCAAAACTGGCTAAGATTCACATAACCAGACTAATGAGCTAGATGCTTCTAATCCTTCAGTGGACTACTATAAGTCCCCTCAGAACCTTTAGGTACCATACAAAAATGTCCAAATGTACAGGTGGGGAAAGAAGCATTTGTCACAGTTTAACTAAGTACTTTGAACTACACTTTTGATGATACTTCTGAAGGGAATCTGACTTTTTAACTGGACAGTTTCCATGGAGGCAGCAGCAGTGAAAGCAGACATGAAGTCTGAAAATGAAAATAAAACACACATCTGTCTGAGGTCACTGCAACAGATGAAGGAACAGAGAAGGAGATGAGAGGATGGGACCGAATGACCAGTGGTCAGCAGATAAGATAGGAAGGATACGTGTTTTATTCTGATTATAGGGGAAGAAAGACAGTGCTGGAAAAGGGAAGAGGAAAGTCACACCAGGTCTTATGAGCTTTTTCTTTATCAATGCTGCCAGGGGAAATATCAGGGGATTTTATTTCATTATATTTAAACCTGAGTAGCTGGTCACTGTTTCCACTGATGTTAAGGCCACATTTTTAAAGCTGTTTGAGAAGACAGCAGGGAGCAATACAGGTATTTGTTCACGTAAAGGAAACCTGACAACTGTACAAAAGGCTGTTACAAAGGTTCAGCAAGAGGAAACACGTGTCATTTCTCACCACTTCCTGATAAAGCATGATTTGTATTTCTGCCTTTAGCACACAGAAGCCAAACAGTTTGCAGTGTTGGAGGTGCTGTGCAGCTTTTAAATCCAAAACTGAAATGCATGTACAGCAGCCTAGGCAAAACTATTCCAGTGCATAAATCCAAGATCATGGGAGTAGAAAAGTCCCAAAGTAAATTCTCATCTGTGGTTATAGCCTTGTGCTTTCCCCAGGAAGGGCTGGCTCTGGAGTAAAGCTGCAGAGACCAAGTGCTGCCCAAAGTTTCTACTTCTATCAGTGGTCAACAGTACTGCTGGAAGTTGGCATGGGCAAGTACAACAGTCATTCAGCTTCTTTAGAGAAACAATTATTAGATTATTCAAGTGATCAGTTTCAAAACTATCCCTTCTCCAAGTCCAAACACAGGCAGACTGAAGAGAAAAGTCCTGTCAACCACAAATGGCTGCTGCAAACCACAGATAAAAACATTTGCTTTTTAGCAAAACCTATTTAAGACACGAAATAATTAGAATTTGGAAGCATGGTGTAAAGAATAGCAACCTGGAATACATTTAAGAGAGTGCAAATTAACAAACGTATTCTACAAATATTCTAGGGGCAGCAGACTTGGAGGTGACAGAAGCTTTTGGTATGAAAGCTCTTGTCCTATTGTCTAAAGTGATCCTTATCCAAAGCTTAATGAAGAAAATTTAGTGTTTCCACAAAAGGAACTGATGTTCTGCATTGAGCCCTTCATACATATGTTTGCCCACTGGGTGACATCAAGTGAATAAGGATTTAGGGACTTAAAGACATTAAAAGCACAATAATTGAATTCAAGAATAATTTAGGTTAAAAAGATTCTCTGAAGATCATCAAATTCAAAGTCACACTCAAAGAAGGTTCAATGCAGACTGAATTTAGGTAAGATAATAACCTTTTATTGACAGGAATTACAGGTTTGCTTTCTTCCTTAAAAAAAAAAGAACCCAAACAAAACCAAAACAAACAAAAACCCCCAAAAATTAATACCTTAACTTGGATCTTTTATCCTCCTCCCCTGGCCTGTGTCCCTCACCTTACAAACACATACCACAAATAGACGCACGACATTTTATCACAGGTTTAAAAACTGTTCACTGCCCACAAATGCAAATCTTACACACAGATCTCTGTGCCCAACTTTAGTGGGAGTTTACTCTGAACACTCACCAGAGTTCTGAATCATCACTTTAAACCTGAGGTTTGGAAATTTCTAAACCACTTTTTTTCTGCCTACCAAAATTTTATATTCACCTTGGAATTTTTGCTTGCCACTCACATATTGCAGCCATGTACAAGGCTGGTTTCATTTAGAGTGGCACAAAGTGAAAGGTAATTTCCCTAAAATCTCTAAATTAGATCACACTCTTACTATGACATTTTAACTTCCTCTTAAAACATGTGTTAGTAACAGTAAGGAAGTTATAAAAGTACATCAGTTTCTTTAAATTTACATACACAAAAAGATCTCCAAAACTGCCTCATATATATTGTCTCATTTCTCATCCAAGCTTTCTTGCTACTTTTTGATTAAACAATAAAAAGGTGGTCATTGTTTTTTTAAGTGGCTACTGGGAGACCAAAGAGAAAACAAACAAGATTCAACTATTTATGAACTCTGCACAGGAGCTGATGCTTTATTTCAGAAGGATAGATAAAGAAAACTATATTTCAATCAAGACATACTGAGCAGAGAACTAAATGGGCATTACTTAGGCCTTTTTAAAACTGCTTGGAAAGACTGTCTCAACAATTCAACCCTTATTTCTGATGTAAGTAACTGCAAATTGNATATTATGAAGCAATTAGCAAACAGTTCAACACGGACAATTATATTCATTAATCCCATTCTAACCTACTGGTTAGAGGTAGGTACGAGGGTGTAGGAGCACTGCATATGGATTCTAGACCAGCAACTAAATCTGTCCACCACGTTTTCTTTCTGCTCATTTATACCAGAATCCAAAGGAATATTTGTTGCCTAATCATCAACCTCATACACTGATGAAATGATGATTGTGTTTTAGCTCTGTTTCTCTCATCCTGTTAAAGAGTCGGCTCTCCTGAGAGGCACTTTTTCTTAGTTAAATCAGAATAAATCAAGTCATTTTTGATGTTTTTTTTGGGGGAAGTTTAAAAAATTTTGAGGAACTATGCTTATATTAGAAGTCTTCATTAGCTGATAGCTAGAGGGATACAAAGTTAAGCAAGACCATGCTGCAATCTGTATTCTGCCTGCTCATAGCAAGCTCAATGCACTCACTGCTCAATGCACTCTGCTTCTCTCTCTCTAACTAAAACAATCACAAGTTTGACTGGGTTTAAATGTACAGCAGATGGTTCCTGTGTATTTAACTGCAAAAATTCCCTCTCTGGTATTTCTCCATCCTCTGCCATAATTTCTTGATATTTTTTTTTTCCCTTTAGGTATGTCAAGGGGAAAACCCAGTGCTTTGAGTTCTTTATGTCTCATACTCCAGTCTCTGGAGTTCTTCTGTTGGCTGTATGTTGTTAATGCTAATCGTGA
>WEZZ01030369.1:2227-15175 GCA_013400585.1 Chloropsis cyanopogon
CTCCAAGGTTCCTGCTGCAGCCCATTTTGCTGTCTGGAGGGGCACTGGGATTGGCTTCCTGACATGAGTTTCTAAAGGAAGCCCCTTATCTCTCCTGCCAGCCTGCCCGTCGTTACCACATGGACGGATGGCTGATCTCGCACCACAGCGCCCCCTGCAGCTGCGGGGGAATCATCGCACCTGCCCTGCCAGGAGCCAGCAGCGCCCCTGCTGGCTGTGAGCGTAACTACACCAAAGGGGAAAGTGCTCAACACCCGAGAGAAGGCTGTGACTGGGTTTCTGGTTTTGTTTCTTGTTGCTGTTCTCCTTGTTGTTTGTTTGCATTGTTATACATACACATACGCACACATATATGTATATGTACATACATACATATATACATCTACACACACACATATATATAGATATAAAAAAGTAAATAACTGTTATTGCTATTACTTTTCCCATATCTTTTTCTGAAAGATCCATAATTTCAAAATTGTATTAATTTGGAGGAAAGGGGGTCACAGTCTCCATTCCAAGGGAGATTTCCACCCTCCTTAGCAGATACCTGTCCTTTAAACGAGGACACCGCTGTCTGCATTAAATACTACCTCAGTTCACCAGAGAGATCACAGTGATTCTGGCAGACTCTAGAGCCAAGGCAAAGAGAACTGCTGTCTGGGTTTAGAATACAAAACCTCTGAGTGTTTCACACTTGGGTCAGATTTTACTTCTAATCCAGATTTCAAAGGTGACAAAAATGTTCCTATTAGTGGGCAAAGCATATTCATCTCTGATCCCCATTTAATTTAATCATGTAAACCTTATACAAATGACACATGCTTTTATCACATTTTATGGGATCATAGAATACCCTGGGTTGGAAAGTGCTTAAAGATCATCTAGTTCCAATTCCTGTTCCATGGGCAGGGACATCTTCCACTAGACCAGGTTGCTCAGAGTTTCATCCAACCTGGCCTTGAACACTTCCAGGGATGGGGCATCCATAACTTCTCTGGAAACCTGTGCCAGTGCCTTATCACCCTCACATTTTTTTTTTTTTTTCTAAGATCTAATCTAAATACACTTTCTTTCAGTTTTAAGCCATTTCCCCTTATCCTGTCACTCCAGGCCCTTGTAAACAGCCTCTCTCCATCTTTCTTGTATGTTCTCTTCAGGTACTAGCAGGCCCCAATTAAGTCACCCCAAAGCCTTCCCTTTTCCAGGCGGAACAATTCCAGTTCTCTCAGCTCTTCTGTTTTATTTTTCCCTCTCATTTGAGAGCCACTCTCACAAGATCAAATCTCACACCATAACCTGCCTAGTTAGTAAATGCTGGTAGCACAGAAGCATGAAAATAATCTCTGACTGTCAGCTCTGCAGTCAGTGAGTATTTGTGAACACACTGAACCAAAACACAGCTTATAGAACAAACTACCTCAGGACCAGAAGCAGGCAGTTCCAATTATCTTCTGTGACCTCTACGCACTTCAGCTCTGACCAAGCCCCATTTTGAGGGTGCTGCTATTGAAAGACAGGCCTAGAGTATATTTTTAATGCCATGTAACAAGTCTCATGTATTAAGAATTAAGAAGAGATCAGCTTTCTGCTTACAGTCTTCTTAGGAGGAAAATTAGAAGTGTGATTCATATTTAGCACACCATTAAAAATATCCAACTGTCTAGCATTCCTTTTCATAACAACTACAGCATAGTGCATAGTACTCTAGTCTCCCAATGTGATTTTTTTTATCTTGTATTCCTTACCTGGATGTCTTTATATACAAAACTATTACATTTCCTTTGACTTCTCTGCTTTCACTAAATTAGGATGCCCTGCAGAGAGTCTTGGAAAAAATAATATTCTTTGCTTAAATAGCTCTGAGATTCATAAATAATTATTGTAAAATCAGATTTATCACAATGAATGCTTTATAGATCAAAAATTACCATTATGCAATATCTCAGCCCATGCATCTGGGAAGTTAGCCTTGTAGTCCATACACTATAGAACAGATAATGAAGTAAAAGTGAAATTAAGTTATTGATGGGAGAAGACACTGGAAGAACTACGACTTAACCCTGAAAATAATTTTTCTGATTATTTCTCAGAAAGGAGATTCTACTCACTCTGAAATTAAAAATTTGACTTCAAAATTAAAAATTTGACTTGATGTTGACTTCAGTGGTATCAAGTGCTCATCAATAAATAAATCCATATAAGATATCACCTGTGTTTTTAGCTCAGAATCTTCTCTTTTCTTAGCTTTAGCTACTTTTTTCTTTAGCTTCTTTGAACACAGAAGCACAACACACTGCAATGTAACATGTACCTTTTGATGCTCAGAAACAGCACCACACATTTAATTTCCCATTTTATGAGATACAGGAACACACACATTGTTGAAAACAAGCCCATTCCTGTGCCAGATACTGCATAACACCATGAAACCAATGTAAACTCAGCTATCCAAACAGGTTTTTTGAATGAGAGAATCTGGGTAGAGTTGGGAACATAAAGCAGTTGAGACACAAGTGAATATAGGTTAAAGTAACTGAATAAATTAGTCAGAATAAAGCACTGTAAACTGATAGCAAAGAGAATATGAACACCAGATGCATAAAGGCTGAATTCCTGTGTGACTTGAATTGTCTTATCCTTCGCCATAAATTCTGAATGTCTTCCTGGCTCTATTTATCACTAAACTGAACAGATTCAGATCTTGTTATCAAGTTTAATAAAGAAAAGACAAAGCTTTGTGATATCTTTTTTAAGAATTATTATATCCATTAAATAAAACACAAAGTTAGTAAAGTCTACTAAACTTACTATGGAGTACATAAGTCTTTGACTGCCTCTCCAAAAACAACTTTAACAAGAGACTTTATGGATGATGTATCCTCCAGTTAGCACATAGTTTTGATATGTTCTACAGCAATATACATTAAAATACTTAAGGGTTTTTTAAATAGAAATAGGTCATTTTTCTGGTTTGGAAAAACACCAATTTCATCTCTGCTTTGTCACCCACTGTTTTTTAAAAATTGTTATCAAATACTCTGATTTTCTACTAAGATTCTGATGCTTATAACTCATGGAGCTTGCAAACTGCTAAGACACTTTAATAACATGTTAGACTGTAAACATGAAATCTAAACAGTTTGTGTCCATACACCAGTGTAATCACTATATAATAGCAATGTACTGTGGATTAACAGAAAGCAATATAAGAAATGTGATGGTAATAATAAAGGATAGTTTATTCCATAATCCAGTTTACAATGGAGCAGAAACTTGCTTTGATGATTTTAGAAAAAGCTTTGTCTCCTGGAGAGAAAAGTCTCTCTCCAGGAAGACATAATGCAGTAATATCAGTTCCAAGTAACTCAAAAGAAAACCCTGTCCTTCTTATTGTCCTGGGTGACATGGGAAAAGAACACCAGAATTCCAGCTTCATTTATAGTAAAGCATGCAGGTAATAGTAACAAAAGGTGTGCAGCATGTTAAAAGTCACTCACAGAAGCACCAAGGTGATTTGGGACACTCCCTGCATTAGACAAAATGCAACAGAATTGCTTCATTAAATCCAAACAGACACATGGAAACACGTGCACACACATGTAGGTATGGATGTGTGCATATGCCCACTTTGGGCAGAGATTATTCCCATCAGCAAATCATATTTCATCATCACAGACTCATTTACAGTGCCTAGACTGCAGTCTAAGAGGAACTTGTGTAATCAGTATTTCTGGTCTTCCCTATGTTCTGGTTCTTAGGATTATGTAGTATTTGTCTTAAGAAAGGACAGCAGTGTGGTTTCTATCAGGTACTCATGCTTTGTGATTCATCACCCTTTGAAGGTGAGGTTAGTACAGAAGCTCTGACAGCTGTTAGTGGGAGGTGGGGTTTGGGGTTTGTGATACAGATTGAACAAGTTCTCCATGTTACCTATGAGACACAAAGTGTTCTGAGGAAAAAACCCAATCATCCACATGTTTTTTCTTTATACCAATCTCTTTTGAACATCTGGAAATTTCACTGTTAAAGGACTTCCGGTCAGAGTAGTTACTTAAGACCCTGTGTTCATCACGAGTTTACATGACAACTAAGGAAGATGGAAATAGTACATAGAAAAAGATTCACTAGTTTATTACTGTTATGTCTCTGGTACTTTCTACAGTATACTGATAATTCACCAGTCAAAAGAAAGCTTCATCCTTGTTGAAAGTATCAAAATCTGTATCAGAGATAAGTGTGGTGTAAGAAGGATTATGACTATTTATGATGAAATTCTTTGGTCCCTTGTCTTAAACTTGGTTTGGACAAAACCCACTAGCTATCATTTTTCCTCCCAATAGTTTTCAGAACCACAGCCATATCCAATATCCTAACCCATGCATTTCCTGTTCAGTGAATGAAGAGAAGCTGACATTATTAGGAGATGAGCAACAGTGTTTCCTAATTTGTTCACCCCTACTATTCAAGACACGATATTGTCCTCACCTCACAAACTTCATAAGTCTGCTGTTCCAGAACATCCTCACATATGGATGCTGGAAGTAATTGAAGCCATCACATAATAAGGAAAATCAAGGGTGGGGGGGATGGGGGAGAGGGCATGGGGTTCATTTTATATGATTGAAAATATGGTTTATGTACTCTGCACATAAAACACATTTCATTCATTCATAAATCTTTCTGTTACAAAATACAATTACGAGCTCATCTTGCCTCTTTAATCTACCATTGTAATTCTTTGAAAGCGTCTTGATATAATGGTTGGTTTTCAGTTTGGTGTGATTGCAAACATGCTGAATTGAGTTTCTGTAAAGAGATAGAAAGAATGAGTCCACTTTAGTCTTGAACTACATGAGTTTTGGTTTCAGAAGAAACACTGAAATGAGGAGGAAATGGATGATTTTATAGAGAATAAGAGAAGCTAGGTTAAAAAAAATAGGCTGGTTACACCTTGATATTTGGAAAAGCCAAAATATCTTCCTGACTTCTTAAGCATGCAGTTAGAAGAATAATGAAATTGGTAATGCTACTTTTATATTCAATAAGAAAAAAAAAATTATTTTTGATTTTCCTTCTACTTTCCATATAGCACTAGAAGTTAATATCATATAAGAAATGAAGCTCATTTTTCCTATCCAATGAACACATATAACATGAGGCTTAAAAATATCTAGGCTGACACATGCAGATGTGTATTATAATTTCTTAGGTATTCAAAATCCCTTGTCTTCTCTGTTTTTTCTTTTATTCTACCCATTACTTACTGATTTTTCTTTTTTTTTCTAAACACTCTTACACCAGTTAAAAAAGCACATTAGCTAACCTGTTTCACATTTCCAACCACTATATTTCAATAAATATACATGATGCTAAAATAATTTTACTTTTAATAATTCAGTCTTTCCTAGATCTCTGTTCTCTCCATTTTTCTGCAAGTCTTCGCAACAAAGTAGAACGAATAAAGTCTTCTAAAATATTAAGCTTGCAACTGAAGTAGTCAATCCCCCTGATTTTATTCTCATCCAGGCATACACTTTAAAACAAGCAGAACGTGTACATGAAAAAGAAACTCAAAAGTATTACCCAATATTCACTGTTCAGGCTTCAGATTTGCACTCAGAATAAACCACAGTATGGTATCATTAAATGTAACTACATGGACAGGAAAATAAAATTGCATTTGTATCATAATTGAAAGTCAGGATTGAAAGTCAGTACAAGAATGTCATTCGGTATATTTGCCACACTTGATAATTTTAAAAAAGTGTATCAGTTTTAACATGTTAATGTGCATATATATTTTATATAAATATGCTCTAAAAATTATACTCTTTGAAAAACCATTTTCTTATTTCATGTTGCTTTTACTGTAGAGAGAAGAAAATATTTCAAACTTTCTGAAATGGTACAGAACACAGAAGTACTCCATTACCTTCCTACAAGGTATTCCATGATAAGCTCTGGTCAGTGAGAAGCACTTCCATACTTCTGGCTTATGGAATACCAGCTTCCAAATTGGCTCATAAATCATCTCCTGGGGACACTTAGTATACCTCAGACAAGGTGTTGAAGTGTGAGGCAGTCATTAAAATTGAATCAATTTCCCAGAGAACTGGTATACAGAGAACCAGACACTATTCAGAGTTTTCTTTTATCATGAAATCACTCAAGTTACATTAAAGTAAAAGCTTGAGGTTTTGTTTACAGTATCCAAAACCAGAAAACTGGCATGCACTTATCTACACCGTAGCTGAAAAAGTAAAAAAGGCTGTGCTTAACAGATTTACTCTGTGTTCAATGTTAAATGTCTAAGTCTGCACTCACTTGACTTCCTGCAGAAGGCTTTCCTGAAACACTGTTTGTCATAAACTGTTCTGCCTAAAAATGTCCCATCCATTCGTGATCAGTAGTGCTTACTTTTTGGATGCACTAGCTTTGACAGTTAACTTCCTTTTAATATTTTGTATAGGGTTTAGACTGATTTAATCTTTCCCTCCCTTTAAATAAAATAAATTATAAAAAACTAAACTCACTGAGGAAATAATCTCCTCTTTCTCTAATATACACATTAAACAAATTCCTTGGTGATGCAAATGTTTATCAGATCAAGTGTCATCTCCTGTACCTAACTGAACTCATGCAGCTGCTTTCAGCAACACAATCACAAATGTCTCATCATTCCCTATATAGAGGGTGAAACAAATCTCCAGTGGGGATTATATTTCCCATCACTCTGCATATTAACAAACATACTGATAAAAAAATTCTTAAAAGGGTAAAAGGTATCTAGTTCAAACCGCTCAGAGGAAATTTTAACCACTTGAAAATGACAGTGGTTTGGGGATAATCATGGACAGCCACTATCGAGAGATACTACAACAGATAGTTTGAAGTCAATCACTTCAGTATACTGAAGATTTCAAAAGGAAAGTCATCCAGATAACTAACATGTTAAAACTTCTAAAAGAGGTCAATATTGTCCAGGTTTTGCCCTCCACAACCCAAGAAATTCCGTAAAAGAACATTTTTCCATTGTCTGTCATTCTATTCTGATTTGGACTGATGTCAACATTCCTCCTGGAGATGTGAAACATATTTTTCTTTTCCAGAATCGGAACTGTAGAGATAGGACAAGAAGTAATGGGTACAAATTGAAAGAGGGTAAATTTATATTATGTATTAGGAGGAAATTTTTTACTGTGAGGGTGGTGTGGCACTGTAACGTTGCTCAGAGAAGCAGTGGATCCCTCAACCCTGGAGCTATTCAAAGCAAGGCTGGATAAGGCCTTGAGCAGTCTGGTCTAGTGGAAAGTGCCCCTGCATAACAGAAGCAAGCTGATCTTTAAGGATCATTCTAACCCTTTAACAGTCTTAGCTTATGTGATAGCTTTCTGTATGAGAAGTTAATAATTTTATTAATATACATATATACGTGCATACATACACATTTCTATCATGCAGAAGCAGAAGAACAGAGTAAAAAAGTAGAGAAAATTCTGACTTGTCAAGGTTATATTTAGATTATATTCACCATATTTCATCACATCTATGACCATAGAATCTTAGAATGGTTTATATTGGGAGGAACCTTAAAGATAATCTAGTTCCAACCTCTGTGCCATGGGCAGGGACACCTTCCTCTAGACTAGGTTGCTCAGAGTTTCATCCAACCTGACCTTGAACACTTTCAGGGATGGGTCAGCCACAACTTCTCCGGGAAACCTGTGCAAGGGCCTTATCTCCCTCACAGGAAAGAACATTTTCCTAAGATCTAATTTAAATCTATTCTCTATCAGTTTGAAGCCATTCCTCCTTATCCTGTCACTCCAGACCCTTGTAAGTAGTCTCTCTCCATCTTTCTTGTGTGTTCTCTCCAGGTACTGGAAGGCCCCAGTTAGGTTACCCCAAAGCCTTCCCTTTTCCAGGCTGAACAATCCCAGTTCTCTCAGCCTTTCCTCACAGCAGAGCTGCTCCGTCCTTCAGATCATCTTGGTGATCTCCTCTGGCCTGGCTCCAACAGGTCCCTGTCCTTCCTGTGCTGGGACCCCAGAGCTGGATGCAGCCCTGAAGGTGGGGTCTCAGCAGAGCGGGGCAGAGGGACAGAATCCCCTCCCTCAACTTTGAAAGAACCAAAGAAGCGACAGTCATAATGCACAGACAGTACCATGCATTCTCTGCAGATGAGATATTAATCTTTCCAGAGGTGCTATGTCTTACAGGTGCTTTGGACATTGTACCGTCAATCTTTGCATTGCTTTGAGTTGTACTGAAGCCATAGAAACAACAAACTTGGGAAGGTTATTTCTGCCCAAAAAATTGCTTAATTGCTCTTTCTTCAGATTTTCACTGCTGATGAACACTTTCATTTTCAACACCAACACATAATCTCAAGTTAAAAAAGAAGTGCAGCTATGAGAACCTACATCCCATTAAAAATGCTGTATGTAAACTATCATCCTAAAATGAACTATTCCTTCACCTATATGAAAGAAGCACTACAACAGTGGTACAAATAGCAATAACTCATTTTGTTCCCCAAACTTAAAACTTTTTCTATTTAGCAAACCTTGCTGGTTCATTTGTGTGCTACTTGGTGGCTTTTGTCATCTAGTGATCACCACTGAAAATAAGGATGGATTTTTATAAATTTCAGCATGATCTGGGCACCTTGGGTACAAATTTAAAACATTTTAAAACATGATGTGAATTATTTCTGTTCATATTTATGTATTTATTGCCTTACCTGGAAATTATGTTACTATAAAAAAATCTAAAAAAAGCTTTTCAAGAAAAATAGGTATATGTGAACTTACTGAGAGGTCAAAGCTGTGTTTGTTATACGTATGAAGTATGGGAATTTCAAGTTTTTCACATAACAGTTAACAGTATTACATACTTCAGTCACATAGTTCTGGTTGTAATTCTAGAACTCACAATTAAAAGTTACAGATGAGTTTTTATCAGCTGTTGTGAAAATGTATATGAATTACAACTTACCACAAGACTTTATTCTAGCAAATAGTAGATTTTAATACATTTATGGAGGATTTATTGATGTTCTAGATATATTATAAAACATCATATTTTATATCAGGCAAAAGCCATCCTTTTTTACGTAGTTACAATAGTACAAGGTCCTATGGACTTGTAGGAACCCGACAGACCATACCTAGGTTACCTACCTGGCATTCTGCCTGCAGAAGACTCATCCTGCATATAATGTAAAATGAGGTCAGAATTTAAATTTAAAGCCCCCGCTCAAGAAAGCCATTCCATTCTGATGTTGTGACATTTATGTGCTTAAAGTCTATAGCGCTCTAAGTGAGTGAAGCTACCTAAAGAAGAAAAGAACAGCATTATCATCAAAACTTATGATACTCATTAAGTCTTTTGATGAGCATAGGTGAATTTAATTGCTCTTCAGAGCCTGGAAGTTAAATCGTAAAACCTGCATACAAAATTAACAAGATCACCTCAAGAAACTGGTGTCTCCTCATTGACATCCCTGACAATAAAATGGTCTTCATATATCACCTGGGGGTTCATCACTTTTGAGTAACGCATTTACCATCTGTGCTTATCTCAAACTACTTCTGATAGAATGTCTGGCTTCATAAAGATTCTTGGGTAAACAACTCTCATGTTTCTCCAGATAAATGAACAGATTCACTGCACCATTTTTCCAACACAGAACTAGTAAAAGTAGTCAGCTACAAATTGCTTAGATTCATAGACAAGTTCTTCAGTTTGTTGTATGAAATCAAATGAGATACCACTAGTTTCTTAATTTGCTTAAAGTATTATTCAGCCCTATCTCCAGTTTTCATCCATTTCTGAGGTATGTATTCCTTGTCTGACATCCTCTCTCACAATCTTCAGCTCCAATCATCTGAATGGCAGAACATTTAAACATCTCTAAGCGGAAATCAATGGCCAGTGCAAAGGATATGAGTTTAACTTAATACAGAACTTCATGAAAACTTGGAGGTTTTTTTAAATAAAAACAGGGAATCTAGAGGAAAAAAAGCCCAAATGGTATAATGATTTGTCCTGTTTCTTCAACTTTCCAAGAAAGCCAGGTTGAATGGAGCTTTGAGCAACCTGGTGTAGTGAAAGGTGTCCCTGTTGATAGCATGGAGGGGAGCTAGATAATCTCTAAGATCCCTTCAGAAAGAAACCATTCTTTTATTCTATGATTCCTAGATTCTGGAGCTTTCACAGTATCTTGTCAGAAGGTCAGAGCCCCTCCTTACTGCTCTTCAATTCTGATAAAGGCATCTTGTCTGAGAAACTTCATCACTTAAATCTCTTGGTGGCCATTTATGTCTGGCTTTTAATACAAGGGTTTTCCATCATCTCTAGTGGAATTGCTGGCAAATAACATGACTGTCCTGCCAGCAAAACTCTCTGCCTCCCAAGGTGAAATTACTTAGATGAGATAGGAAGGATATCAATCTGCTGAAGCTAGTCTGGAGGAGGCCACCAAGTTGATCAGAGGGCTAAAGCACCCCTCCTATGAGGAAAGGCTGGGAGAATTGGGATTTTCAGCCTGGAAAAGAGAGGTTTTGGACTGACCTGAATGGGACCTTCTAGTACCTGATGGGGGCCCACATGAAAGCTGGGGGGAGACTATTTACAAGGGCCTGGGGGGACAGGACAAGGTGGAATGGCTTCAAACTGATAGAAAATAGATTTAAATTAGATCTTAGGAAAAAGTTCTTTACTGTGAGGGTGATGAGGCCCTGGCACAGGTTTCCCAGAAAAGCTGTGGCTGACCCATCCCTGGAAGTGTTCAAGGTCAGGTTGGATGGAGCTCTGGGTAACTTGGTCTAGTGGAAGGTGTCCCTGCCCGAGGTTGGAATGAGTTGATCTTTAAGATCCCTTCCAACCCAGGCCATTCCTTGGTAACTTTTGATGTCTTTCAGAAGGATTCGTTTATAAACCTAAGTGTGTTTCAAAGTGTTAAATCAGAATAACAAATCATGTGCCCTGAAATACAGACTAGATGAAAAGATTGTTAAGAAAAGTGATTGAGGTGTTCAGTATTTCTGAAAGGAGATTCAAAGGTGAAGTTTCAATGAAATATGAAAAAAATATTGGAAGTTCCTTCTGTTTCAAACAAAGTGTCTTGGAATGCCATGCACTGTTCCTTAACAAATGCAAGGCCCACCGTTTCAGCAGAAAGTTACAATAGTGGGGTGCTGTATTGCAGTAAAAAATACTCTGGGATCATTTCAGGTGACAAAGGGAATTGGCCAAGCATTCATATATTGCAACAGAGTACCCTGGAGAAAGAAAAGAAATAGCTACTAAGTAAAGCTTAAAACAGGAAAGGAGTACATTATCACTGTAATGAATTGAATTCCCTCTCTTACAGAGTATAACTGCAATCCATGTTTCTCCCCAGATGGAAAAAACTATACCCATTTAGAAAACAGGAAGTTATCTTGCACAAATAAGTGCATAGAAATATAAATGGCATTATGTTGCACTGTCAACACGTAATGGCATTGCCTTATCAGCTGTCAACAAATCTATTTTAAAGCCAGTACTTAACTAAAGCACAATATAAATAGTAAACACATTCAAGCAAACCTTTAGTGGTTCTATATTTTGAAGACAGAAATGTTCTTACTCTAAGCTAGTTAGATCTGTAAACTGAGCACAGAATTCATTTTATGCCAGCAAATTCTTATTTTTAACAGCTTATACAAGGCACAGAGCCATATAATTTCTCTTCACTTGAAATATGCTCCCATTAAACTGAGGAAATTATGTTAGCTGAAGGTGCAGCTGGGGATGAGGAGGAGCACATCTTATCTGTGCAATGACTTGTTCTTTACAGGTGGTTGGTTCAAAAATTAGCAGCTATTTTTTTCTACAGTAATAAATTCTAATATTCAAAGAGAGCGAGAACAGATGGATTGCCAGTTCATTGTCACTTGCCACGGCACTGTGAAGATTTAATCTTTATGATGAGCAATTCGCTCTTTACATAAGCACTATACTTGCATTGCAGTATTATGTCTCATCAGCCCAATTTAAAGTAGACTGGTTTCCCAGACATTTTTAATATAGAGTTTGGTTCTATTTTTCTTGAAAATACAAATTGCTCTCAGACATTTCAGCCCTCCTTAAACTATGTGCCACCTGTTGAATAACTACTAAAATCCCAGAACAACAATATTATTATTTGAAATGCATGTTTAGGTGTAGAGATTTTATTCAAGGGACTAAAAGCTCCCTACCTTTTAGGCACAATATACTCATTTTTATTTCCAGAAATAAAATATATAATGATCTGTGGTGGCCGGCCGGGCCCACTAGCATAATAGTTAGCCTTGACTCCATGATTCACAGAAGGGTGATACATCAAATCCCAGTTCCAGATCCTCAAATCCCCAAAATCCAAATCTTCTTTATTAAGAAAACCATTACTTTTATAGGCAGTCACAATACAGACAGACCCAATTGGTCCTCTAATTAAAACACCATCACCATTGGCTAATTAAGAAACCACCCCTTGGGGTAAACACATTCAATATGTTTCCAAACACTAGGTGCAGCCAATTAAGATAACTTATTGTTTATGATTCTTTCTCTGACCTTCTCACAGGTTTTCCCAGGATGATGCCTGGGAAACTCTGTTGCTCTCTGTGGCTATTACCACAATGGTCTTTACAGCCATAATTTCTGTTGGTTTAATGAAAAAGGTTTTATACTCTAACTCAAGGAGTTTCTCCTGCTAAAATGTACTAGTAGATAGGTGAACACATCTGTCTGCTGCCAAAGTCATATTTTATCATTTCCTATAATATGTTCCAATGAAACATAAACTTTAAGAGTTTAAAAATTCTATAGAAGATAAAATTTTAGTTAGATATAAGCTTTACTGGGGTTAATTAAAATGAATAGGTAGGCCTTGATGAAGTTAAGAGTTAGTAG
>WEZZ01030369.1:15376-26503 GCA_013400585.1 Chloropsis cyanopogon
ACCCATTTCAAAGCGTAAACTACGCATGCTTAGAATGGGATGTACCAAAATTATGAATATGAATTTGTATTTTGGGTATTCAGTACTTGTATGGATAAAAAGACTCTGTAATTGCTTGCAAATTGCGGTATGTATTTGGGACCTATCCTGCATACCGTCCGACGTCATAAATAAACATACACTTTCTAACTTTAAACTGTTAGAGAGTTTTTGTCCGTCAAAGTCGGATATTGGTACTAGATCAATATCCGTATTTTTTTAATAAATCACCAATGTATGGCCTCTTACCCTAAAACGGGCCAGAAACATGCAGAGGAGAAATTTCCATGGCTCAGGAGCATTGAAAACTCTGAATCTCAGCCAGCTGTCATATGAACTCCTAAAATCTCTCTAGTCTGACTTTCTAAAGTGCTTGCATTTTGATTTTCTAAAAATCTTCACAGCAGTGCTTTTTTGTATATGGATTTTTTTTCTCAGAGTCAATTGAGCAAACAATTTCCACTATAATTAGAAGTACATTCAAAATAATGGTATTCCATTGTCTTGCTTTTCATACACAGCAAAGGCTATGGGGATTTTCTCAGGTAAAAAATTTTAAAAATATATTATTTTAAAATATACTGAAGAACTCTGCTTTTTGCCTAAATAAATGCTGCCTTAACACTCCGAGGTAAGTGACTGGTAAAACTATACAGGCAAACAAGCTCTTCAAGGAGGCATCTTATGTCATCTGGATAGAGTTATACTTTGAAGGCACTGAAAAGGCATAGGGAAAGAACTGTGTGTGATAAAAGCAGAAATTTGAATTAATTTATAACTGAAATCTGGATTAAAAAAGTTGTCTAACCCTACAATATTTTGTTTTCCTTTTCTTCTTTTTTTTTGCTCAAGGTTTCCTTCAGGAATGCCTGATTTGTGTAAATAATTACAAGCCCAGTAGAGGGTGCTGAAGAATATCTAGCATACTTTTAAGTTTTGTTAGAGCAAAAAAATATAACCCTTGTTTTTACATTGCAAATAGCAGCTGCTCTTTAGCCTGCACATCAATTCTTACAAATTCAACTCACAGACTAAACACAACCAACCCATTTGCACATCTGTCTTTTTGCTCAGCTCTCAGTTTTCACCTGCTTTTCTTAAAAAGCCTTTCAAATAGTCACAGCAATCTGTGAGTGCAGGGACCACCTCCTGGTGCACCCTGGGCATGTGAAACAAGCTGGAAAGAAGTGATGAAAACCTTTTACATTTCTGCAAGGTCAGACTAGAGGACAAGTCATCCCCTGGACACTGTTCTCAGTCACGGCAGTGTTCAACCATCCTCTGGGCATTTAGGAGGGAGAAAGAAGCACAGATTTGGGTAGTTTTACAAATCTACTTTTGGTTACTTTAAGCCCATATCAATCCACAGATAATAGAAGAATATGAGAAAATGAAATAATTGCTTAAATAAGCTCAAAGACAACTAAAAGGATATAACCCGTTTTAAAACTACTAAAATAAGCCATTTTTCAGTACAGTAAAATCTTTATATACTGAGGGTTTTGCTTGAAATCACAATTATTTTCAATGGAAAAAAAACAAGTAATAGAAAGAATTATCATAATCTTATTAGCTAGAACCATGAAAAAAGCTGCAATATGGTGACTGTGCATAGAAAGATGGTGCTATTTTAAGAAATAAATTTAATCCTTTTTGATAACAACCAGGATTCCTGCAGAGTCTCTCTTTCTGATGTATTCCTATAAATTAATAGAGGAATATGATGTCTCTTGAATTCTCCTCATCTTGTAAAGATACAGAAAATAAATCTCAGGCCAATCTGCTCTTCTAAGCATGACAGGAGTGAACTTGCCAGGAAGACTTTTAAGGTATGTCATGCGTATTTTGCACACAAATTTAAAGTGTCATTCTGACTGAGTATCCTAGTATAAACCCAGGGCTCAGAACGGTCTTTTTCAACTGATCAGATCTTTGGTGCTAACTTTTGAAAAGTAAGAACTTGTTTGATTCCTTGTTAAAGAGCTCATTAGCCTGGTTTAGAAATACCAGCAGCTAATGACATTTAGGGAAAATATGTGCCTGTATCTCTACAAAAAATGTCAGGTTTTGCTGCTCAGTGGCATTTTCCCTTATGAATTTTTGTTATTATTGAGTGGCATGAAATATTCAGAATTTCATTTGATACCCATTTCAAAGGGCTCTTTTCAAACCCAGTTATGGAATTCTCTTTGATTTGGCAGCTCAGTAGCTGTTGAACTTTGACATTTGTACAAGCAACATTTGGATGGGGGTTAAAAATACCTTTTTCTCCCTTATAGAAAAGCGGATAAGAGAAAACCGAAACAATTTAAACGCCTCTTGTATATCAAGAACAACTATGCAAACCATTAAATTTAAAAATTTTAAAAACCTGTGGAAAATGAAACAGATGTGTCTGGAGTAGAACAAATCACTTTCTCAAATTTATACAAGAGGATCTTCTGAAGAAAATTACTGGCCAATTACTTCAATTAACTCTGGTTTTAAAATCTTAAAAATTATCACATCATCCAAATACTCAAGTCTTGGTGTGTTAACACATGTTAAAAAAATAACAACATTCTTGGCTTTTGTAGGAGCATTTTGTCAGTTATGGGATGACTGATACAGGACTCAGATTTTGACCTTTCAGGTTTTACTCTCTTAAAGTGTTTTTTCTTGTAATCTGTGGAAGTGACCATGTGAACAGGACGGAAATGGCCGGACTTGCCTGAAACCCAGCGTCGGAGCCAGGGAGTGGTAGCTGAGGTTTTCATCCCCAGAGACACTCTTGGCTTGCAGGTGGCAGAGCCGGGCGCATGTGGCAAGCCCAGACTTGCCTGGAGTCTGGCTGCGACAGGCTGGATCTGCCCCTCGCAGAGGGTTTGCTCCTTCTCTGCCAAAGAGACCTTTTAAGATGATGGTGAAGAAAGGAGTAGATTCTGGCGGGGATTTTAATCCAGGTCTTTATTGTAGCTTCCCCATTTGGCTACTGCCACCAGAACCTACACCAGGATTCCTGCAGAGTCTCTCCTGAATCCCACCAAGCCCCGTAGGTTTTATCCCGGCCAAGAGGGGAGGGGAAGGGGCAGGAACTCACCAACCAGGTAAGGGAGTAGGGGTGGTCAAGGGGAGAGGGACGCCTGGATAGCCCAATCCCTTCAGAAGAAGAGAGCTTCCTTTGAATCTGGCCAATCACTTGACGCCCTTTTTGGAATTCCCCAGGTTTAACAGACAGGGTGACAGAGATTGCCAGGGGTCTCGGTGTGGGCAGGGGAAGGATTAACACAGGAGAAACCCGGGGGATAAGCCAGGGGTTGCAAACACACCAATATATACAAGATTATGCCACAAAGTCTATGAACTATCAACAATACAAAGGACAGAAAAGAGAGAAATTGCAAATTAAAAATGCACAGCTCTAAGGGAAATCCAAAATAGGCAAAAAGGTGAGAAAATGGTATCTGAAAAAGATAAAGGTATATAACATACTCACTTTTAAATTCAACCTAATAATTATTCTCAATAGGGTATGATCATTGGCACAATGCTTCAAGATCTGTATTGACTCTTATTACTCAAATGAAATCTATAATTTTGGCACCACAGTTCTTGTGCTGTGTTGGGTTTCTTTCAGTATTTATTTAAAGCAGGAAAAGACTTACTTTACCATCTGTTTGAGCTATTGATTTATGTATTCATCTGAATAGTTACGAAAATCATGAGGGATGATACACCTGTCTAAATTATGATGTATAAAGCCCCGTAGTTGAGGTAGCTACCCTGCTTTTAAAGTTTCTTTATGCAAGTAACAGAGAGAAATAGGCATTGTGAGTGTGCAAGACACACAAACTACCCTCAACCCACAAAGCACCTATTTTCTGCTCATTGATGTAAAGGGGAAAAAATAGCAGCTCAGATGTAAATGTTGTAGGATAATTTAGCTGGATCTCTGTTCATGTCCCCATGTTATCACATATTCATGTGTTCATGAATTATCACTCACCTTTCAGTACTGTAAGGACTGCAATCTCCAGAGGAGGAGTCTAAATTTCTCAGCCTCTGTTTTTTTATTGTGGTTTTATTCTACTCTGTTCTGTACCATTCCCGTAAGCACAATTTTAATTTGTTTTGCTGTAAGTAGGAAGAATTTTCCCTCACCATCTCTCTCCCCATCAGTCCACTGCGTTCTTTTGAGATATGTTAAAAACAGAAATCCAAGACTGAGTCACTGTATATCAAAGTAAAACAGAAATAGAAATTCATAGGAACAATTAGGCTGTGTATGTGTATCAAATCAAAAATACACAATGTGGAAAACAGGAGAAACTAAAAATTCCTGTGTTTTTCCAGAGCTGTAATGTTTCTAGGATTACTCTGGAATTGTTCACAGGAATGGAACACTGCAATAGACAGGCAAAGACTTTCCAAGAAAGACAGAAAGAGGGGGGAGATCATGCTCTCTGAAGATGACCCCCCTACCGTAGTCAGCTGTAGTGAAGAAGGAAAAGGTTGTATGAAAGCTTAGGCTAAGGTTGGAAGGAAGGTGAAAAAAGAATGAACATGATGTTGCTTACAGAAAATTTAGTCAAGAAGAGAAAGGGAAAAACCAAACTTCTTTAAAATATTGGAAGACACTTAACAGTCTTTGATTCTCATGGGTAAAGTTAACATCACAGAATTTTCTGGAAGGAATTATAACATAATATGAATAATTTGAATTTCTGGAGTGTGTTTAAGACAATTTCTTGTTGCAGCTATTAGAGGAGATGGTCTGCAGAAGCTGCTATTCACAAATAATGATGCAGTCAATAGTTAATGGTGGGCTTGTCTGTTACGGCCATGAGATGACAGAGTTTAAATATATAAAAGTAAGACAAGTAGCAAAGTAAGACCCTGGTTTTGCAGCTGGTGGACTTTGGCTTGTTTAGTGATCTGATTCAGAAGGATAAAGAAATCAGCACAAACTTTGAGATTAAGTGTATCTGCTGCTGAATGAAGCAGGTAACAGACAGAGAAGATGGAAAAGGCTGAGACACTCAATACGTCAGTCATTTCCATCAGGGTCTGCTCTCAGGTCTCCCAGGTCCCTGGTGATGACATAACTTAAGGAAAAGAGGTACTACTACCCATTGCAGAAAAGAATCAAGTTAAGGACTGGTTAAGCAAATTTTCATACACATATCTGGAGTTCCAGGGAGAATACCTCTGACACTGCTGGGCTGTCATTGATTTGAGGCAATTCTGTCATCTCTGACACACTCTGGTGACTGTTCTTGATGACAAAAATTGCACTCTAAGTTAGGAAGGATGGTCAAGAAAGCTACAGGCCAGGCTATCCCCCCTCAGTCCTGGGAAGGCTATGGAGCAGATTGTCACAGAAGCCACCAATGCCATACAAACAGAGATGACTGAATAAAGTCACTATTTCCAAGGGCAGCTAGAATTTTGAGCTTCAATCACAACACTAGCCTAGATTTGTCACGCAAGGTAACTGAGCCTCTTTTCAGTTTCTCAGTTTCTCACTTTCTTTTTCTGTGTATCAGATTACTCAGGAGCCATTGATGTTTAAAACTGACTTGATTAGTGCTGATAATATGATCTGGCTCTTCAAGAAGGTATCTCAAACTCTCTCCAGCTTCCTTATCTGAAGGTATATGTCCTTGAGACACCTTTTGTCTCTTACATTAAATAATGACCTTTATAGAGTTCTGTAATTTGTGAACTTCAGTTGGTTTAGCACATCTCTTGCTAAATGTCATTTTAAATTAGTATGCATGCTGTAAGAGTAGCCTCAAATCATTAAGAAATTAATATTCAAAGTAATTTCAAAGTTGATACCCTTGGGTTATTATTTACTACTCCAGCTGAATGTACATTGGCATTATAAAAACAGACTGGTTTAGATTTGTGTGGGTCATTTCAGACCCAAGAGCTTTCCCAAGCACCCAACATTTTTATGCTGGGTAGTCATTCAAGATCTCTCATTTGACTTACAAACACTGCAGTCATACACAAGCTTTTCCCTTACACACTTGAGAAGAGGGCATAGCCCTCAGAAAAATTTGGTCCGTTTCTGCTTTCACCATGGATAAGGTTAAGATGTGTTTTGTCTTTTCTGACAAGACATCTTTAGGTTCCTGTGAGATACAGCTGCACATCAGCTCCTCCTTAAAAAGAAAGGGCTCTGCTTTTTCAAAACCAGATGGATTGAATCATGACTGGTCCTGCCTAGAAAGAAACAGTACTGTAATCTCAATTAAACATTGATTTCTTTCTTCCCAGGAGCACTATACTATCCAAGACCTGCTATTGCTTTTCCTTCATGTTAAGAAAATTGTTAATTATACCAATTATTTAACACAAATGACACGCCAATTTATGTCTTCTGTTCCAGGTCAGCAAAAATTGCAACTCAAAAACAAAGACATAGCAACTTGAAAAGAGTTTAGGGAGATGAGGTTTTTTTTTTTGATTTTTTTTTTTTTTCAAAATGAAAAATATCACAGAAAATTCAAGTCCAGTGAATCAGAAAGTGCCGTGATGAATTAATTGACATGGGGAATTTGTGACTGCTATGTTGTATTTTTCTGGGGAGAGTCTGCTCAGACAGTGGTGTGAAATGAAATGGAATTTATCCTCTGCCTTCAGTAATTACAATTGCTAGATACAACAAAGTAAATGAGGAAGAGTGGCAGCTGTCAATTAATTCTGATTTATTTTCAATTATTTTCATTTTCACACATAATTAGTTTTATAATTCCCTTAATATTCTTGAAAATTACATTTCTCTTTTCAGCCATCCTTAAATAAAATCTGAACCTTCTTTCTATTGAAAGCTACACTCCCTTATTTCTAGTGGATGAGAAGCAAATTTGGCTTTTACAACACACTCCTCCACTTCTCTTAGCAATAAATCTACTTGTTTAGTCACTCAACCAAGAACTTGTATTTCATTTTTATAAAATAGGTAGACAAATCAGCTAAATTTCTTGCTTTTGCAGTATGACTTTACCTTTTGCATGTGAATTATTAATTTGCAAACACATTTCATTTCCTAGCATTCTCCTCCAAAGCTTGAAGAATGCTTGATCATTCGCTTTAACATCAACTGAATTTGTTGAGAAGAGATTAGTCAGTCCTTAATAGCCAACTGAAAAATAAATTTTGAGTTATTTTGTACTGGGTCTTATATATGTATTGCTTGGGGTGAAAAATTACTAATGTGTGAAAATAGAGATATAATTTAATTCATATAAACATATGCAGTGAATCCAGAGAAGGCCACCAAATTGATTAGATGGGTGAAACTCCTCTCCTATTAGGAAATGCTTAGAGAATTGGGATTGCTCAGCCTAGAAAAGTGAAGGCCCTGGGGTGACCTAATGGCTACCTTCCAGTACCTGAGGGGACACCGAAAAAAAGATGGAGAGAGACTATTTACAAGGAGCTACAGGAGTGACAGGACAAGGAGTAATGAGTTCAAATTCAATGTGAGTAGGTCTAGATATCAGGAAGAAATTCTTTCCTGTGAGGGCCATGAGACACTGGAACAGATTTCCCAGAGAAATGGTGGCTGCCCCATCCCTGGAAGTGTTCAAGGCCAAGTTGCATGGGGCTCCGAACAACCTGGTCTGGTGGAAGATGTCCATGGCAGGGAGTTGGAGTGAGATGATCTTTAAGGTCCCTTCCAACCCAAACCATTCTATGATGTAGTTAAATAACAATGTGAGTTTAGGTTTTGATTTAAACTTATTCCCTGTATTCATAATTCTGCAAACCTACAGCCAGGTCAGGAGTTCTCCCATTACTTTTAACTTCAGGATTTACCTCTAGCATTGTTTTCTGAGTTATATATAGAAGTGAAACATTAGTGACAGTCTCTAGAAATAATGGTATGTATAGCCATCAGAATGTGCTTGAGACAGGGACGCATTCTACCCATTTCATCTTCATTGAGACAGACTAAAAGGAAAAACAAAACAAAACCAAACAAATTAACCTTGCTTGCTAGTTATAAACCCACATGAAGAACAGATGTTTCCTTTGTATTCCCTGTACTAGATTGTTTACAAGTGCAAAAATCCAAGGTTGTTAGTAACAGAGGAAACAAGCAATTCCACAATATTATAAAATATACACCAGATTATAAAATATAGAAAAAGATAGTAAAAATCATGGCAAAAATAGACAACCACAGGAAATACTAGTGAAGTGTAATGCACTTATATTATGAATGGAATTTAGGATACTTAGAAAATGTTCTTTTTGCAGTAACTACAATTGGAGCACTAAGGATTAGTGGGTTAGCAGGAAAATTATTCTGCCTAATCAGGAAAAGAAAACTTCTCTCCAAGAAGAATTAGAGATTTCTTAAACCACAAGGTTTCTTTAGATTTCAAACAACTTCACAGTTTTTTCTTAGCATGCTGAATAATCACATCTCATTTAATTCCAAACAAATCTCAGTAACCTTCTGGAAACTCGTGAAAAGAACATACTCCCTCTGGCCATGCCTTGAACAGAATCCCAACCACTGTTGGACCAGTGGGAACACATTTTTGCTGTGTCTAAAACAAAACACAAATCACATTCACCACTAATTCAGAGCATGCATAAATACATATCATACCCTGTTCTTTCTGCTATAAGGTCATGAGAAAAACATGTTCACCTTAGCCACTTTTGTGAGTTATTTTCAGTCACCACACATCTTCCTGTACTGCCACATGCTTCCCTGGAAGAATAGGGAGGTGGAGATCAGAGATAGGTATATAAGTAGATTTCTTTATGATTCAGTAACAAGAAACCACCAGAAGTGGTAGGATAGTCAGATACACTGCACTTATCTACTCATCACATTATTTATGGCCAGCAAGGGGTTTTCTCCTTTCCACTCATGCCAGATCTTCAGTGCTGAATAAAAAGTTGTTCAACTATTCCCTGTAGTCAGACTTCTGTTGTGTTGATGATTCTAGTTGACGTTTCAGTTCACTGTTTATCAAGGGAGAGTCCAGATCCTGCTGAGGAAACAGGCAAACTAAACTGATACATCACCTTTGGTTCTGAGTACAGGACAGATGCTTGTTATGCATAGACAGAATTTACTGGTCAGTGGTACTGGCATCAGTTCCTTTCTTACATTAATAAGAACCCTCTGAGCCTTATCTAGGCTAAGCAGTCCCAGATCTCTCAGCCTTTCTTCCTAATAGAGATGCTCCAGTCCTTTAATCTTCTTTCTGTAATCCCTCCAGCACGTAAATCTCTTCCTTGTAGTATGGAACTCAGAACTGAACATGTATTTCAGGTGGGAACTACTATAAGCTTAAAAAAAACTTAGGTGTTTTTTAATATTGAAAAGTTGGTTATTTTAACCCAGTGAGGGATATCCCTGCACCTCATATTGCAATACTCACTTCCAGTATCACTGCAAAACCAGAATTTGTGACTTTTGTTCTTACACAAACTAATTTGATTGAAACACACTGATTAAGACGTGGAACAGTCAAAGGGAACACTGCCACTGACTTAGTTGGGAATGAGATACAGCTGACTAGGCAAATAAGAACAGTAGAAAGAAAGGAGGAAAATCAATCTGATTTATCACATCTTCATAATACTTACAAGAAGACACACATGTAAAACTTGGGAGGCCCTAAAGATCATTCTTGGTTCCGAGCTTGTTAGCAGGTATTCCCCAACCATGCTGTCCCTTACCATCCTCTCCACTGCTATCAACTGCTTTAGTACACACAGGCCATTATCCCCATCCTGTGGCCTTATGCTGAACCAAATGGACTTCACTGACCCTACTGACCTAGGCAACAATAGTTCTGGAACCCATAATGCTTATTTAAATAACAACATTGAATCAGTTTGAGATTTAAATAGTTTTCCATCTGAGGATGGAACAGACATGCACCAAAGCATGTCTGATTACCCAGTCAAACAGGGAGGCTAAAGAGCCAAAGCGCAGCAGGACTAAAGCTGCTGCTGTCTGAATTTGTTTACACTGTCTGATCATTCAGTCAATGTGGCACTCACAGGGTTCAGTTCACAACTCATATACATATAAGTAAAATAGGTTAGGTTTAATTCACTCAGCACATCTGTCATACCATCACATTTCTGCTGCTCTTATGGTCTCTTTAGGCAAGTGTGAAACTTTTGTATGATTCTGTAAATAATTCCTTAGAATGTGAGCTAGCCATTTTATTTGGTGGGTAATTTCAAACACAATTAGGGATCACAACTGGCTAGAGTCAGGCATATCCACAGAGGGAAAGGCAGATTTAATGGTCCCTTAATGCCCTCATTCACTAGCTGTCTACATCACTATATCAAACTATGAACAAAAAAAAAAAAAAATTAAAACAAAGGAAGCACCCCCATCCTTATTTAATCCACTAATGCGCAAGCAATCCCATTCTTTAGAAGGGATTTTTCTACTTGTATGACTTGGTGCATTGAAGAGGATGGTATTGAACACTTCACTTCCTTAGTCATTTATTTCAATCACAATAGAAATGGTGATGAAGTTTCAAATTCAGTTCAGCATTGTGTTCTTGAATATTCCCAGAAAAGCTAATGTTTTAGAAATCTTAACTTTTTCTTTTTTTAAGCTATTTTTCTAGGGAAACAGGGCTATGAATTTGAAACCACTGTGACCCCCACACCCCCCAGACACCCAGAGTCACTCAAGTATTCAGGGGCTTTAAAGCAATAACAGAAACCAAGGGACATGAAGCAGGGAGCTGTCAACCATTTGACAGTCATTGAGTACTTGTCCCTCCTTTACTTGTAAAAATTACACATTTCTCTATATGGGTTACATAATTAAGCCCTTGTATCTATCATCATTTTTTCTGCAGTCCAATTATCATAAAAAATACACATTTTTGTACATTCAATTAATACCTTATGCACTGTTAAACAATTCCAGAAAGTAACAGATTTCCATGTTAAAGAAAGTGGCAAACTAACCACCGTGGAGGCTTGCATGTTGCAGTGTGCTTTTGTTGTATTATTTGTAATTTAAATGTTTGCTTTGTAAGCCCCACCCCTGCTTTATGGATTCCCCTCCCCCCCCCACCACATACCCTGCCCCCC
>WEZZ01030369.1:30250-43883 GCA_013400585.1 Chloropsis cyanopogon
GGTTGTGGCCTCACCAGTGCTGAGTACAGGGAGAGAATGACCTCCCTGTTCCTGCTGGCCACACTATTCCTAAAACAAGCCGGGATGCTTTTGGCCTTCTTGGCCACCAGGGCACACTGCTGACTCATGTTCAGCTGGCTGTTGACCAGTACCCCCAGGTCCCTTTCTGCCTGGGCACTGTCCAGCCACACCATCCCCAGCCTATAACATTGCATGGGGTTATTGTGGCCAAAATGCAGGACTTGGCACTTGGACTTATTAAACTTCATCTTGTTAGACTCTGCCCATCAATCCAACAGTTCCAGGTCTCTCTGCAGAGCCCTCCTACCTTCCAACAGATCAACACACGATCCCAGCTTTGTGTCATCTGCAAATTTGACACTGAGTTACAGGTAGAAGGAATATAACCCACAAAATAAACCTGCAGTATTTAAAAGGGAAAGAAGGCAAAGGCATATCCTGGTTGACCACTACTGCAAAGAATGATAAAAAATGAAAGAAATTTAAGTTCTATTCAAATTGAATGAGCTATGAGTGATTCATGTAATAGTATTTGCAAATATAAAGAGAGAGCTTTTTGGTAAAAATTTCAAAACGCCAACTAGTACTTTCCACTTCTTCAAACCTTAGTGATGAACAAACAAATATCCACATGTAGATAGATAGAAACCCTGTTGAACAGTGTACACCTGGGATAATTGAGGCATAATTGAGTACTAAAGAAAAGGCAACTGGGCAAAGAATAAAACCCGCAAGATAGGAGGTGAACTAGGTAGAAATGTGGAGTACTTAGGTGAATAAACCTGAAATGCTGTACTAGTTTGAAATCAAACCAGTGGGAGATCGCAAGTCCGAATTATAATTTAATAGGAAAAGAGAAAAAAAAGAAATTAAGATATATAAACAAATGCAGTAGCACAAGAAAACTGACAAAGTCAGAATACAACCTGACACCCTGTGGGTCAGGGTGTTGGCCGCAGTCCCTATTGAATGGTGGCNTTACATAATATATTAATTCCCTCAGAATTTTATGACTTTAGGGAAGAGAACATTTTCCATTACTATCTAAGTAAAAGAATTATGGCCACAGCAAATGAAAGAGTTGGCTGATTGCAGTAATAAGCTTGTATAGACTGAAATGTTTTTAAAGCTGTGATGTGATATTGATTCCGGCCCATGTAAAGGGGCTGTCTGAAGGATTTTAGGTACCACAATTTGACAAAATTTCCAGGGCTCTGGAAAGAAGTCCACTTGAAAAAAAAGAGTGGGCATTTGAAGCTAAAGATCATTTATGGCTGCAAGACCTGGAGCTAAATTCCTCCCTAAATTCCAACCAGAAAGTAGCCAAGGAGTCAGAAAATGCCTTTTGTACTGGAAGCCTGAGGAAACAGATCCTGGAAGACAATAGGGTGATGTGAGAAACAGGATATCTCTCTAAAATTGCCTAATCTAGCCGAGTCCTGCAGCTCATTATTCAACAAGGACCTGTGACCAGAACTCTTCCTAGCAGAATCTAGTCAATAGGGTTTAATGGCTATAATCTTATAGAACTTTCTAATCTTATAGAACTCCCACACTTCGCATGAATGTCTTAGCCTTTGCAATATAACTTAAGTGAACAATTCTTAAAGTTGTTGTTGAAAATAACTATTTCTGGAGTTCAGAAAATCACTAAAAATCCCATTGGAGAGGATTTTTACCTTATTTATAATTATTACTACCTCTTATGCAGAAGTGCATTATATGTAAATATCAGACAAAAAAAACCCTAAATCCAAAAGACAGGTAAAGGACTAGCATTTCTGCACCTGAAAGCTGAGTATGGGAAGATGATAAATATTTTAATTCTTGCCTATTCTCTTTATTAAATTGATTGCACATATTTCTCAACTGCTCTTGATTTTGTTTGAATTTTTGTGAGTCTTGTGTATGCCATACTGACAGTGTCTGAGCATTAAAAATACTAAAGAGAAACCTCAATATAGAAACTGATTAAGAAGCTCCTTATTAAAAACATAAATTTAACACAATTTTTTTATTATATGCCCTAATTTGAAGCAACTGACATTTTCAGAAATAGAGCAAAATATAGTTAATACTGTGGCCATTTTAAAATTATCATCCAGATCTTAGAAGAACAGTCTTCATTGTCCTAACAAAGAGAAGTGGTTAATCAGTAAGTGAGAAATTAAGAAGAGAAGAAATGCACAAGTGCTTTAAAGTTCACAGGGAAATGGAAGAAAATTTCTGTTTTATTTGCTTTGCCTTTTTACTGAAACTAGGCAGAACACAGTAAATAAAATAGGTCACCTTATCTTCATTAGTCTACTAAAAATTCTGTGGTAAAATAACACAAAAATATTTGCAACTCATGAACTCATGGAAGTGTTAATTATTGCTTTATTGAGCATAAATACATTTAAAATGCTCTATTTCCTAAGAAACACATCTAGGCAAGCATTTCCAAGCAAAATACTATGGGAGCAATGAAATGTTTCTTAATTTTTGTTCTGTTTTTTTCAATTTTACTCACACCTATAAAATTCAACACTCAAAATGCAACTAAGCAAAGAATAGCAGTCAGAGCTGAAAATATATTCTGAGAGATATAACACAAACCTCTAAATATTTGCATAAAGGATTATGTATACAAGCTGTCCCTGGAGCATATACTGTGAATTTGGTAAGACTTTCAGTGTTTTCTGTGTTCTGTAGGATATTATAATTCACATGAAACAGCAGTTTTGCTAGGCTTGAAAACTTTACATTAACATTTCTTCATTTTTTATGTGTTGTATGAACAGCACCAGAGAAAACAACAAAGAACAGAAACAACATCAAAGTTTGTTGTAATGAACAATCATTAAACAACTGAGAAAGATTACATGTAGACTGTGTTTTCAAACATTGCTTTACTGTTTCTCTTTTTAATATCTCTTGTTCATACTTCAGGTTTAATAATTAACAATGGGCTTAATCAAAATCTTCAACAATTCAATACTATTAGTGAGACCAAATTATGAGAAAAATGAATTAGTTATAAAATTAGATCATGCAAGGGGTAAAAATAAAACAAAACTGCAATTCACTTCTCTTTTAAGTGTTCTTACAATGATGACAAAATTCTCTATGGTCACCACTAAATGTCTGTGGAGTTTTTATGTTTAAATCAATTAGGAAAAATTTCCTCACAACTTGTTTCCTAGGCACTAAACCCGCTACTCTTTACCTTTAACTACTTTGACTATTCAACAACCATGAACAATAATATTCATTAAAAAAACTTCAAAATCTAATGTCAGTTGAAGCAAGAGTTTATCTTAATAGAAACTGTTCAGACTGTCATTTTCCATGAGAAAGAACAATGTAATCCAAATATAGAAAATGCACATTCAAAAAATTATTTGAAAAATCTGAGATAAAATTTATATCCATGAATTTCATTCCAAATACTTGTTCATGATTTCCTTTCCCACTGAATGGACATCAGTTTAAGACACAAACTTATTTCTGATGGATTTTTGGCATTCACAAGAATTGCCACATCCCTGAAGAGCCAAACCTGAATACATGCACAAGCAGTTTTATTCTTTCACATACTGAATCAAGTTGGCAATACATGTATGAAGTTGGATTTCTGTTGCAAGTTCAGCTCCTTCTCTTTTTCCTTAAAGACAAAAAAGAAATGCTATACAAATAACTTGATACATTTAAATATATGGAAGGCACAAGGAAGGGCAAAATAAACCTAAATCTAACAGATAGTTTTAGTAAAACATTCTACTTCTCAGTAAAGGAGAACACAATATTCAGAGTCATTTGAACTCTTCCTTTGGAACCAATATCAAAAAGAGTTTGATATTAAAAAATGAAACTGCACTTTTTCCTTCCTCCTGCAACACACCATTACAAATGGAATCCTCAGGACTGTAACAGTTACTAGGAATTGTTTGCCTTTCCAGGTCTTACTCTTAAAAGGTCCCCAGACCCTCTGGGTTTTATTGGTTATATTACTCTTTGCCTCAGTGCTCCCGAGGATAAATCATTCTGTTTAGCCTTGATGTGCATACCTAGGTCCAATTGAGTTTTCTTACCTTGTACACAGAGAACCTAAAGACCTGAGCAACGTGGTTTTCACATGATTTTGGGCTCACAGACCATCCTGCTGCCTTTGGTAGCTACATGATTAAGGATCATTGACCCTGAAATGCTCCTTGGACAGCAGCTTGGTTCCTTTCAAGGATCTTTGCTGATGCGTGGTTCTCCATAAGAGCCCTCTTGCTCATGAAGTCAAAATATCTTTCAGAAGGTGGCCAGCCGGTTTTCCACTACTTAAGAATCATAACTGATTTTTGCTGCACGCTTTTCCTTCCATATCTCTATGACCTAGGAACATCACAGAAATTACATACCTATTGCAAAACTCAAAAATCTCATCTTTACTTGAAATTTATATCTGTAAAACACAAATCTAAAACATACAAAATATATTAAAAGATTAAATACAATATTTGTAACAGATGGAAAGTAATCTTTGTATATTGTATTTAAGAACTGACAGTTCTCTTGATGTTTTTTTCAGCCTAACACACACTTCAGAGCAGTGCAGGGCTTTAGAAGATATTGATATTTCCAGATTTTTCCTCCAGAAAATGATCAGTTCTTCATTAACAGAAAAGATTAAACTACACATCCAGAAAATGATTAGTTCTTTGACAATGACCATTTAATAAGGAATCAGGTGAATGACATTAATTGACATTGAAAATTATCTGCCTTCTATAGCAATGTTAAACATCAATCTAATTAAAAAAAAAAAGAAAGTGGATATGTTTACAAAAGGATCCTCCCTGTCCTCATTAGATACACCATTAGATAGATCTAATCACACCATACCCTAGGTTTACTGATGGAATGCTAGACCCGAAAAATAGATTCGAAAAATATTCAAAGGTACACTAGATATTCTTATTTAAGAGGGGAGGCATTAACTTTTTCTTTAAGATAATGTCTATCCAGTCCAGGGGACACGCCTCTGTGTTTCCCAGTGATTCATGTAACTAGATTGGAAAGCTGTGCCCTTTACTCCCTTGTTCAAACTTCTGTTTCAACTAATACAGGGTCACAACGTCTATTAAGTGTATGGAAAATCCTCTCGACCATCTGAAATTATTCAGTGACCCCCATGACGTTCAGCTAATCAACACTGCACTTTAATTTCTGTGTAATCTGCATTAATTAAAGAGATCAGTCTTTCTGCTGAAATGACCAAGGTACAAGTTTCATGTGCCTTCAAGAACAGATTCAATGAGAGACAACTGTGACGATACACACTTCTATATGCAAATACTGCAAAATCAAAAGATAGACAAAAATTCACAGTCTTTACTGTGTTGGGCTGACAGACAGAGAAAGATGCAATCTCTGTCTTAAAAAGTGTATTTTATTAGTGTGTTATGTACTTAGTATAAACTTCAGCTCTTTCTTGTTTGTTGTTTTTGGAGGGGGGTTGTATGTTTTTATATATCTTGTAGCACTGGTATAGTTGAAACAATCAAAGTCAAGGCAATACCTTCTTGCTTTGCACCTTTCTGTACAGATTTTAATAAATGGTCTGCATATCCCAGTGACACCCACAAGACAAGAAACTGAGAAGACATGCCCAAGAAGTGGAAAAAAAAGGGAAGACTGTTTCTGAGGCGTGGTGTTAGAACCACTTTCTTCAAAACCCTCAAGACCTATGACTGCCACCCTACTAAAATATTTTCAGGGTGATAACCCACTTCACTGTGTGGTCTCCTGTCCACTAATACTTTGCCAAGGAAAAATCTCATTATACTGAGGAAATGACAGAGACCTAAGAAACCAGGGATTCTGGAGGAAGCAGCTGGAGAAATCTCAGCTTGGAAACCGTTCTGCAGACACTAGTACTAAATACCACAAATGTGATTCCAATCTGCAAAACCTCCAATGCATAGAAAAAAATTACCCAAAAGTCCAAAATACTTTCCTCCCAATGGTGCAGCCAAGAGGTACTGTCCAGTTTGATTGATCATGTGCATAACACCACAGCTACCCCATTGGGTCGAGGTTTGTAATGTAGTTCTGGGAATGCTAACACTGGAGGAATGTGGAGATCTCCCATCATGCAATATATGCTCATGCATCTCACTCTGTTGAAAAACACCACACATATAGTTTCTATTTAGAATCACAGAATCATTTGGGTTAGAAAAGACCTCTAAGATCATTGAGTCCAACAATTAACCCAGCACTGACAAGTTTAATGTTGTAATCCAATGATGTTTTGGTTAATACTCCTTAGTGCTATACCTTTCCTCCCTCTGAGGAAACTCTACTAGGGATGCAGCCAGTTCTGCTTCAGGAATTCTATTTTCCCTTCAGAGAATAGTTAGCAAAAAATTAAAACTCGAGGTATATTTCAGCCTTTTCAGCCCTGATATGGGGGAAAATGTGTACTTATTGCCAAAGAGATAAACAAAAATATTAATCTGCTAACCTAAAAGAGACTTCATCTTTGATATCAAAACCAAGATTCACATATGGGCTATAAAATTCATAATAAAACTCTCAGGAGAGTCAACATGCTCAAAGCAAAGCAATTGTTTTTCATTAGTATAGGTACAGCTGTGAAATCAGGCCAAGGCACAGAGGAAGGGATGAGAAAAGAACACCTTTTTAAGATGCTTTTTTAGATTATGCTTACATTCCTTCAGGATTCTCCTTAACTGCTGTTATAGGATGCAGAGAGAAATCAGTATTGTCACATGATCTTGACTCCTCTCATTATGATTTTAGCCCTTAAAAAACACTATATATATGCGGGAGAGGGAAGAGGACAGGATATTACTATTCCTTATTCTTTAGGGGAACAATCTGGGTGAGAAATCTGCCCAAGCACCTGCTGTGTGAAACAAGCATGTAAAAATCTTGCTTTCATGATTTATGGCATTTCATGTCTCTGCTTTTTTACTTATTTTCAACAATCAGACACATTTGCTTGGAATTTATTATTTGTTTCCATTTCGCAATAGTTATTTAATAGTCTACAGAATACAAATAGACCAGGGGAGATTTGAGTTTCACTGGTAAGCAGGAAAGTACATCCATGAAGATGTTAAAATCAGCATGCACTGCACAGTCATAAGAGACATTTACAGTCTGACTGGCAGCCAGAAAGAATTGGAGCATTTTTTCCAAATTTCTTATTAGGATAACATTTGCTAATTGGAATCGAGGAATGTACAAAGAATAAACCAAACCCAAACTGCAGAGGTACAACCTGGGAAGTGCCATGTCTAACTCTAGCAATGCACAATAACCATAGCTTTTTGCATTTGTCAAAAAGCAGAGGAATCTGCTGCCTACCTAAATTGTTGCATATTTGTTTCCAAAGATCTATCCCTAAAACTTCTAGTATTAAAAATAAAAAGTTTGCAATTAAATAATATTTTCAGTGTCTTTTATTCTTTAATTGTTGGTTAGAAAAGGGTAATAAATATTAATAAGGTCTATGCTGCACTTCATTTTTGTATTGTATGCAGTATTCTCATAAACCATGATACCTTATAAGCTAATATTTATATTGTTGGCTAGAACCTCATTTAGTAAATTGAGCTTTGAGCAAACTTCAAAACTGAAGCTGGACATGGAAATATAATCCTTAGAATTACAAAGATCTATAATTGTGTATTATGTTTATTCAAGCATTACACTATATTTAATTGAGCAGATTTTAAAATCAAGAGGCAAGTTCCTCATATGTCACATTTCATGTGCAGAACTATAGTTGCTTAAATGCTGGTTGTCTCTTTTCATGTGTAGTTGCTTGTATCTTACATGTTGAAACATATACCTATTAGCAAATAGGTTCATATTTGATTGATCAAAATGAATAGAAAAGAAATACAGGAAAGGTCACCCCATGTCACACTCAAATAAGTGCTAGCTGCATCTGTACCAGAGAACCTCCCAGCAACCCAGTCATCCCATAGTTCAAACTTAAGGCAGCCACAGGCTGTTGGAGATCATGGAAGAATGTTGCTAGGATATAGAATCTGAAACCTGGAGTCTGGTTCATGTCACTTCTGTAGCCATTCCCACCACACAAAACTTCAAAGCACATTCCATGTGCATTTGACTTCATGACATTTCTAATTCCTCTCCTAAATATTTGGGCAATTTCAAAGTAACTTGTGAATGATGACACAGAAAAGCGTCTAATTAAGAAAAACACGTACCCCATAAACCAAATTGAACTGACCCAGGAGGGCAGAACAAAACTTTTCTCCCAGTAGATTTTATTAAAATAATTTCATCCTTCTTGCTTTGATCAGCAATATGATAAAAATAGTTATTAAATTATCATCAGTCACTGCATACCAAGCATTCGTTTTACAAGCAATGGTGGAGAAGAATCATAATTGCAAAGCAAGCATATCAAACCATCTGCAAAGTTATGCAGATGGCTTTTTTACAGTAGTAGAGAAAATGTACTTATTTATGCTTAGCTATTTTTAAGTACTTGAAAAGGAAGGGCACTCCAGTAACACTTACCAGCATGAATACTGACCCAAAAGGATTCATAAATACTAAGCTTTGCTTCTGGCACTTGAACAACTACACTGATTCCAAATATCATGTTCTAATCCACTAGCTTCTCTGTTTCTGATCCTGATAATGCTCTGTAGGCTTAACAACCTTTAACATTTCACAGTTAACTTCTTGAAAATTAATGAGAAGATCAAAATAAAATAGGATGAGACCTAACATCTACAAAAGAATATTAAATTTGTAAATCAGAGCAAAGTGACAGTGCCCCATTTTCAAATATTTTTAGCCCTCAGTATATAATATATTATAAAAGTGATTGACCATATATGTAAAATACAGACTATCTTTAAAAAGATACACTTTTGTAGGACACTTGTATATGAACATGATCGCTTGCAGCCTTACCCAATTCAGAATGAGAAATTAATATTTATACTAACTAATGAATAGGAATCAGACCAGCTTCTCTGTAATATTGCTTTAAATAAGACCATCAGGCCCAATATTTGTCTGGTTTTCAGGTGAAAAGCAGAACAGTGCAGGCAGAAATATAATATTCCTCAATATAAACATGCATGGTATTTTTTTTCCTGACAGACATCAGAAACATCTGTTTGATATATTTGTTAAGAGACAAAGAATAGAGACATTTTGTCTTTTAAAACAACTATTAAAATTCTTGCACTGACATAGCAACAAGGAACCTCATAACACCAGCCCTGCTCATATTTCTAGGGAATTTGACAGGAGTGGTTATTCAAGCTCATTGTGTTCAGCAAAAGATGCAAGGTCTGTTGTGACTTAGGATATACAAACGTAGGAGCAGATTCAGAGAAGACATGAACTATAATGATTTAGGGCAAGGCTTACTGTTGTTTGCCACCTGGAATAACAAAAGAACATTCTGAGAAAAGCTATGTGTTCTGACATTCCTCTTTATGTTAGGCAATGCTTTATATCTTGAGTGTTCAAAAGAAATTCCTAGGTATTGTTTGTACTTAAAGCAGTATTCCAAACACAGACTCTGGCCCACAGTGCTCCGAGGTTTGACTGACAGGAAATATAAAATATATCTTAGCCCAGATCAGTGCAAGGATAAAGGAGCTCGCAGTACCAGATTCAATATTATGGAGCTGGCCTGTGCGTGTGACCTCTCCTTCCTCAGAAGTTCCCACACAGTACAAGACTGTAGCTTAATACTCCTGAGTACAGGACGAAGGGGAACAAAAACGAGTTGTATCCCAGCACCACAACTGCTACATTACCCCAGTTCATGAAGCAGACAAAGCTTTTATTGCACACAGGCTCCCGCTACTGAACCAAGAACAGCCAGAGCCTCCTTCCATTTCTTTTACTTTTGGAGGAAAAGATATTAGTAAAATAGTTTGTGCTCTCATTCCTTCATGCCAGAAGGGAATTCAGATACACTGTCTAAACACGTAGCCTTCAGTGACCAAATAGGCTTGCTCTGGTGGAACCATGCCTGATTCATTTTGCAAGTTGTGTATCAATTAAGTGATGGGCTCCTCTTACTTTAATGTTCTTTTTCAATTAGGTCATTTCACATGTCTTCTTCAAAAGTAATTTCTTTTATGCTTTCATCCCCAGTAAGAAAAAAGGTCTGGATTTGAGGCTACCATGGTTTTGTACTTATTACTTAACATACATTTGTGAAGTTTAGATGTAATGCCTGTAACAGCATCACAGCTTTGTGCAGATTAAGTTCAAGAGTCTTGTTGTGACAAAGAAATGGAAAAGATACTGCAGCACTGTTCTCCCACTCAGTATCATCCAAAACTGCAGTAAGTCACTCTACATCATCATCATCCAGATCACTAATAAACATATGACAAAACAGAACCAAAGAGAGCCCATCAGAGAACTTCACTTGAATACTCTTTTAGTCAGTGAGTATTTCAAATTAATTTTGTATTTTTCTCATCTTGCATGAGTTTTTAAATGGAGTATTCATGCCGAACTCTACATTTGTAGCATATATTGGGGATGGGGTTGTTTTGTTTTCAAAGCTTAAACACGGCCTGAAACATGACCTTCTTCAATAAATTCTGTTTTCTGACATTATTCTCACTATGTTCTTGGACTACAGATCAGTTTTGTGATTGTTTCTTCTGGCAATTTACTGGATATTTTAGAGAAGGATTTATAACACCCTATTTTATATCCTTTCCTCTCTGTGTAGAAAAATATTTTCCTTCCTTCCACCATTTGGCATTTTATTTGTCCTTTGCAAAGTTCTGAACACAAGTACCAACACCTTTGAGATTTCACAAGCTTGTTAAATGTCTGGGAATGATGCTCAACAGGCTCATCTAACTTACAAACCTCTAGCTCACCTAAGCACTTTCTAAATTCTTTTCTTCTTTAGTTCATGTTGGCTTATTGCCAGCATTTGTTCTACTAGACACCAGTAGTAACCTCATTAGTGAAGATCAGAGAAAAACAGCATTAAACACATCAGCCTTCCCCCTCCCATTATCCATGAGTAGAAGTCACATTCTGTACTCCCATTCTGACAGTGCCTAATACTTTGTGATTAATTATCTTACTACTGACATGCTTTTGTAGCACATGTGTTGTTTACTTGAGAATGGTTCCTAATTCCATTCTGTGATTTGATCTTCCAAATGTTGACCTTGAAATTACAGAAATCAGCAGAGGAGAAGAAAGGGATGTTTCACTGTTCCTCATTTACCTTCCTCTCTTGATAACTTTCTTTTATATGTAAACAGTGAATAAAATTTTAGCACTGAGATCCCAAATCCTTTTGGCTTAGAGGGATATACTCATCTGCTGAAAACAGTTTTTTACCTTTGCTTTGCTGAAATACATCAATATTTGGTAACCATTTATTTGTAGAGAGCAGTGACACTGTGCAGCAGGGAAGGGCCAGATCCCTCATGAGTTAAAACATCTCAAATAATGCTGAACACTACACTTGGCCAGAGTCAACAGTGATGAAGCAAATTTTTGAAGATACAAATTTAGATTAACCTCTTTGGTGGAAAGAGAGGATGAGTTCTCAGTTTGTATTATCAGTTGACTGCAGAGTCACTTTTGACACCCATTTTTTTAAAGCATGTTGTTGCTTCAGGCACAACTGTTGTGTCTAACAAATTATCATAATTCCCTGAACCCGCTATTTATCACAGATGTCCTCTGTCTGAGAACCAGAATTAGGCTTCTACTGCCAATCTGACACAGTCTAGCAGCCACGCCAGATATCCCTGATAACCCATTTTGCACCTTCTCCGTTAGCTTCCGTTGGCCATGGAGGTGCACTATTCATAAAATCCTGGAAAAGTCTGCTCGGGACTTATACACATGGCACCATATTGCGGGGCGTTCCCTCGTCCTGGAGAACTCCAGTGGAGGTTGAAGAACTCCTCTCCCCTGCCAGCAACAAGGGAGCCGGACGGATGGGGCATTGTCCCTGGAGAGGCTGAGGGTTGGGGGACCTCTCCTGGAGACTGTGCCTCGTAGGTTCGACTTCGCCAGGAACGACACCACAACAATGAAGCAGAGGCACAGGCTAGCTTTTGCCGGAGGCTAGCTTCCTTTATTTCCACCCGTGCCAGCAAACTGACACGGGCTTCCACGCAGGTTGAAAGAACTCGAGCAAAAGGCCCTAAGGAGGGGCTTACAACGTCTTAAATAGTAGAAGGGCGGCGCAGCGCCCAACCAATCATAACTGGGATAAGAGGCGGGGGAAGCGGAAAGGACAGGGAATTTCCCCAATCAGGGGAAGGGAAGGGAGGAGATACCCAGGGAGGCCCTATCACGGTCCGAGTAACTTAGAAGATTCTAGAAGAAAAGGGGAAGGGTTTAGGGATTGACAGGGGATAGGGTAGGAGGGGAAAGGAGATTGACAAACACTTTGTGGGTGTAACAGAACTCTCTGGGAGGGAGAAACCAACTTGGAGGAAAGGGTAGGGGAAAACAGAACGAACCATTCTAACTAACAATAAAATCTAAAACCCAAAAATTCGCCACCCAACAGCACCACAAGGGGTTATTACCCTGATTATCTGCATGATCCTATGCATGACTATCTGCATGGCTTTTCTAGCTGTCCTTTCCAGAAACCTTTGACCTGAAGATAGTCTATAAAGGTCTCTTCCTTTCATACTGTTATTCCTCTCAAGCACCAGAAGCTTCGTGTGCCTCCTAAAAAGGATTGGATTTGGATTTTTATTCCAAACCTGAGTTCTTGACTCTGTTTAGTCTCTTTCTATACAAATCCTGGGAGGCTGAGCACAACACACAGCCAGTGGTGCAGCATAGGTGGGATTGCAGGATTGGAATTCTATGCAGAACAGGGAACCTTCTGCAACAGTGACTGAAGGAGACAGACAACCAGCCTGTTATGAACTTGTTCCCAGAATGGCTCAAATTAGTACAGCTCTAATGATGTACCATCCCTGGGATACATTACAAATAACATTCATGACAAATATGGGTAGGTGAAGTTCATTTATAATACAGCAATTAATTTATAGCAGTACATCTTTGCAGACAGCACAATGACTCTTCAGGTGTATTTGCTTGGAGGCAGAGACAAGGATAGAGGATACCCTGAGCATTTTTTCACTTAGTAGGTTATAACCAAAAGCTTTTCACAATTTATCCATATCACTAGATCCCATTGTCAAAGTCTTAAATTTCAGAATAACTGGAAGAATTCATTAAAATGATTAATATTCAGAAACAATGGGATTGTTAATTCAACTGCTCTGTCGGAGTTCACAGTTACTTACAATTTCTGTTTATAGTGAGACAACCACCTACTATAACCTTCCAGTTTCATTAACACTTAATGATTAATGGGATTTTCTTACAGGAATGAGCAACCATTTAACATGTATGTTGCCATTGTATTACAGTTTCTCTCTTACAGAGCTCCAGTGTTCTAATTTAGAAACAAACGCCCATGAATTAAGTAAGCAATCACACAGCAATGACAGCAGAGTTAATCTCAAAACCCCATTTCCCTCCCCACCAAATCCTCAGTAAAAAAATCATATATATTTATATATATATA
>WEZZ01030370.1:15097-52932 GCA_013400585.1 Chloropsis cyanopogon
GATATTAATATTCCTGTAACTGAGGTTCTCCATTACATAATAGAATAGCCTTCACCACAAGACTTTTGCATAGTGCTCACCAAATTTCTAACCTGTAAATTTGCAATTGCTTTAGTGGTGAACTATAAGTTTAACCTGCATGCTAACCCGGTTGTGTGAAAGGAAGAACCGGCATTGGGTGGCATAATCCTGGATTGAAGTTTTACATTTGTTACTTCAAACAGGAATTTAAACAAACAAGGCTGTATAGCTACATAAAACTTAACACCATCCCTGAAGCTGAACAGATTTATTTTCCTACTATTGGTTACATATACAGAAGGAATTCATGACAGAAAAGAAAGAGTGAGGAAGAGATTGTGTCTTCTGGTGTTCAATATCAGCTATAACTACAGACACCCTAGGAGGAGAAGTGAAATGTTGCATTAATTCTGAAGGGGCAGTAAAAGCACATGAAAAAGCAAAGCATCTTGGAAATTTAAGGGAAAGTGCAACCAGGTGTCTGTTGAAAGCAGCTGCTCCTTTCTTACCATGTCCTTCAAATTTCTTTTTTAACTGTTCACAAGAGAAAACAAGCATTGCTAGCTTAAACTCACTCCTATCCTCAAGTATTAGGGTACGATAAGTTTACAGCTGCAGAGGCTGCACATAATCATGTTTATTTTCTAGGTGCCAGTCAGCTGATACTTTTTTCCCTATTGGGAACCCAAACCTGTTTAGAAACTGTTGACTATTAATCAACCCTCTTTCTCACTGGCCACACCCTGTCCTTTACATTTGGTTCTGGTAAAAACCTTCATCTCCTCGAGATATTTGATCTTTAACAGCTGTCTGGAGAGAGTACTACTTTCATATAGCCGAAATTCCCAAAAGCCTTTACATCAGAAAATATACAAGATTATGTTCTGGGTGTATGAAAAATGAGCCTTGGGAGACCCCATGATTACCTGATGTATAAACATTAGTTTGAAGACTTTTGCTGAAAAGCAATGCAGAAATCGTTCTGTGGGAAGCTGTGCAAAAAAACCTTTCGCTGAAACTACCAAGAGCAGACAGAAATTGTGGGTAGGAGGGGGCAGGAGAATTGCCACTCAGTAGACATTTATTCTATTCAGCCTTGGCTCCCACAGTTGTAAAAGAGTGTGAGGCTGAGAGCCACGTATAGCAGAAAAGGTAGAATAGCACTGCTGAACAACTGTTTAAAAAAAAAAAAAAAAGAAAATAACCAACAGCAGTTGTGGTTCAAACACATGACTTTTCCACTGATTGACAGTAACTCATGTGAAGAATATAATAGATGAGAATGAAGGAATTATGTGGCACTACTCATCTCTTTGCCCATTCATATGGGTTTAATGGAACATAACCTCAAAATTCTAACCTTTTAAAAAATTGTACATCTATAAAGAAGTATCTCCCACATCAATATTACTTCTCTCTTCTCCCAGGGTCATGTCTGATTCCCTTTTTTGCAACTGGGTCTTCAGCTCAGGCTCTCCAGGCATGGATGTGCAAGTATTGCCTGCTAAAGGCATCTAGAAACACAAGGGCTGTCCCAGAATTTAGGAATTTGATCAATAGCTTTTGCTACTGGAGAATCCACCCTGACCCCTATCTGAATCAGATCTGTTTGGTTGTTGACAATGCCCTGAGGAAAGATGGGATAGTCTAAAAAAAAAAACCAACACTAAAAAAATTGATGGGGGGGAAAGACAGTACTTACCAGGAGAATAAACTGCCAGCAAAAGTAATGGTTATTATTAAAATAAAAATTCTCTTGCATGAATCACATTAGAGAAGATTGCTGCTACACTAACAAATGTACCTATGCTCACAAACATTGAGATCCATCTGCAGGCAAATGCCATTTTTATACCTTAAAATAATATTTATTGCATATATCGAATTTCATATTTATTGCAAGCTTTATTTTGTAAAAGAAAGTTCACAGATGTACTTTGCTGATAACTTCATTAAAGCACACCCAGACAGAATAATTAACAGCTTCTCTGGTCTCCCTCAACTGTATTAACAATCATGGTTGATAAAAGATCTGTTCCCATCAAAGAGATAACAGACTTTTCCCCTGAGAGGATTCCATTAATGCTCAGCAACTGTTGATTGTACTGTGAAGAGTGATGTACTTGAACAGTGTAAATGCACATCTGCTGTGGAAATCTTCTGATGTTGTTAAAGAAAAAGCTGCTTATAATAGTAAATATTCAATAAAACACGAAAAAGATGTGTTTTCTCCATTTGCTTCAAACAAAAAAGAAAGTTTTCAAGCAAACAGTAAACTGTGTCTACTACAAACTATTCTCATCCCTCTTGCCTCCACTATCTACACAGAAAAATCCATAAAATAGTTATAATTCACATCTGCAGTAAGTAGAATAGAAAACACTTTTGTATATCAAAGCAAGTTAACTATAGCCCACAAACTGGTTCCCACCAATTATTAATAAAAAAAAAATTAAATACTACTGCTGTAATACTATTTCATAAGAGTTAAAACATTTGGTATTAAATCATATTTTATTGGTAGCTGGAGTATTTTCGTCTGGAGAAGCTTTTCAAATCTACCTGATTATAGAAAGTCGCGTCAACCCAGGACAGTACTATGAAATTTTAGACATTTAACATTTCTGCTACTAGACATCTCTTTAAAGAAGGGAAGAGGTTGCTTATTAGAGAGCTCAGTCCAGAGGTGATCTTGAAGGAAAAAAAAAGGATTTTGTCTTCTCAAAACAAACAGTATAAACTTTGTCAAGATAACCTTGAGAATATAAAGAAATTCAAGTCTCTTCTCAAAAACAGAGAGCAGTTTGGTTTTTTTTTCATCAGTTTTCAAAGGCATATCTGTTTATATCAGATGAATCAGGACAGTAACTTCTTTGCACATATGAACTTATCTTTCAAACCTGACCCTGTAATTCAGGGCTTGGTTTTTTTTTTTTGTCACCAGCATATTCTGAGGAAGATAGAAGTGCTAACAAGCAGTGACAGCTGTACAACATATACTCCTCTAGTTATTGGAGCCATGGCAAGGCTGTACAGGAAATCCATTGTACATTCTCACGCAGGGTCACAGAGGAGTGGCTTCCTCAGCTCTGTGCTGCCCCTGTGCCTGTGTCCCCAGTCCCCAAGGGAAGGAGGCAGCCAAGCTACTGCTGTGGCCAGCACACAGGAGACTGGCTAATCTTCCTTGCCAGCAGGGTTTGGAAACCAAGGAGAATTCAATCTGTCAAACCAACCCCTTCATCACAAACACCTGGAGAACCCTGTCAGGCCACCGGACTTGCCCAGAGAAAATCTGGGTCTTGGGAAAATCTGCTTGTTCGCTTACTCTTGGCCTGTGCTGGGGGCTGGTCATGTTCTGACCACAGAGCCCAGAGCCAGCCCTCTCCTGCCAACCAAAGCTTCTGCGAGGCCTGTGAGGCACAGGCACCTTGGCAAAGATAAAGACTCCACTTCCAGAAATTACTGTGAAATCACAGAGCCAAGAGATTTATGTTGAGAACTGGAAATTACTTTTAAATTGGTGTATAAAAATAAGAAAAAGGAGTAATTTTTTGAAAAGAAAGATAATTCTACTGTATTCAGGGAACACCAGTGTGAGTCAGTGATGGTGTTAAACAACTGCAAAACCCAGCATTTTATTCTGTTATTGCTATAGCAATACAAAGGACATGCCACTGCCACAAGAGATAATAGCATTTAAATAGCATAGTAAGTGCTGTTATAAAATACTCTGAGTAAGTGCAAGGTCATGTCAGTCCCTCAGAGAATACTTTCTTCATGTGGGCTTCCATGCTTCAGGAGAGTTTTAAATGTTTCTGACAAATCTACTTCCATCTCGTTCTCTTTAACTATTCCTGACTACTCTGATAATAGCTGTGATGGGTTTGCATTTGAAGAATTAACAGCCACCTTCTTCACTTACTGAAACTTGTGCTGAATTCGTAGTGAACCTAAACATCTTATACCAGTTTCTTCTGCAAGTGATGACTGTTTCAAACATGCAGTGACCAAACAGAAGGACTGGGCAGAAGGAGAGGGTGGGTAAAAAACAGACATGGCCTTTTGTTGCAAAGGTGTTGAGTAAAAGCAGAGGAATGCATAGGGACAGTATTGTGTGCTTTCCCCTTTCCTTTGCCAGACTACCATCAGTTCATCACACAGTCATTCTACCAGCAGTAAACATAAGCCAAGAAATCATAACTGCATGATTAAGGTTGGATAGGACACTCCAAGGCTCCACATCCCAAGCCAGAAGGAACTGATTTCGTCCTTTGAGAGCACAGCCTCAATTTCATCCTGTTCAAGCAATTCGTCTCACTTTAAGCCTAAACATTAAGAAACACTTCCTGCTATTACAGACAAACTAAATGCATGCCAGTGATCTGCTGGAAGTATATCTAGCCTTTAACCAATGAATTCTATCTTTTAAGTGCAGAAGTCTAACAAGGTATTATATGCACTCTGTTGTTTCAAGAGACAAGAACACATGCTCTGTTAATTAAGCTTTTTTGTCTCATTTTGAAGCATCCAAGAAGGTAGAAAAAGCCATTTCTTATGACACACTTCAACTCATCTTTTGAATTTAGCATTTTGTTATCCTTCTGGAGGATTCAGTGGTGCTATTGACCATATCTCTCAGCTGGCTTTGCCAAAACAGCTCTTTGGTGTCTTCATCTGTGCCTGCTAAAGGAGATTCACACCATCACTGAAACTACAAGCTTTAATTCAAAACACAATAAATGGTTCAATAAATGTGTTGAAAGCAAATATGCATGGTGACTGAAAGGGGTGACTTTTTTGATATTCTGCTTTAAAATTGAGATAAAGGTTGTTTTATTGTGCCTCTGCCCCTTTTTTGGCAAAACAATACTGAGAACCAAGCTGCTACACATACACATGAACTTTTTCCTGTGTTTTCATTTCATCTACTCTGTGCTGATCCCCACTGTAGCATGCTACAGAAACAAAATTAATAAATTTTGCATAGCAATTAATAAGGAAAACCCTTTTTTTTTTTGGAGGATGCTTTTATGGGGTGGCGAGAGAGAAGCAAGTTCTCATTGGGCTTCATTATCATGATATATATGCCCATTAACTTAGAATTAATTAGCCCAAAAAATTGCCATGTCTAATTCATTGTTCCATTTTAAAATATTTTAGAACTTAAAGAAAATGGGAAAACAAACATAGGGTGTTTAAGACAAGCACCCAGACATCTAAGTGTTCAGATCTTAAAAAATGTTTAGAAAATTGTAGCTTTAATCATAAAAATATTTACAATGGTAAACCTGCAACCTGACAACGTCATCAAAAAATGCAGAATGATACGCATAGTAAATTAAGCGGAAATAATCTGAATTTCTAATAAGGAGTATGGTTGGAAAACTTCGAGCTTTAACACAAAATATGCATGCACAGCAGAAGTTCTTTAACACCATACACCAAATCAGACAACAATGTGACTAGATATATAAATTAACAATATACTAAAATAGAGCAATTCAGGGGGGAATGTTGCAGCAAATGTTCAGCTTCAAAATTAATATTCTTCCTTCTCTTATGATTATTGCCATTCCTCATTTCATTGCTTTATACTGACAGAACAAATTTTGATGTTTCAATTTTTACTAGTTTTCCAGTCTCTTGTGCTTTTCATTTCATTTTTTTTCTAAGATACGAACACATGACTGCAAAAACAATGTTTTTTCTTGCTAGAAGGTCATAAAACATCCAGAGTTTTTATCTGACTTTGAGCTAAGCAATCAAGCAGTGATGTTTGTCTAAAATTAAGATCTTGGACGTGTAGAGATGAAGCAATAGTTTGAAAATTATAAAAAACATTCTTGTGAGAGTAACCTTATTTCACCTGAAGGGTCAGGGAGAGGAGAAAAAGGTTTTTTACCACTGTTACTGTTCACAATTGTGCTGGTTTTGCATTCTAGCACAACAACATTAACAAAAGAGAATAAAATAATAAAAATCAAAACATCTGCCTGTAACCTTGATTTATAAAGCTGTGCTTGAAAAATAGATAGACTGTTTCCACTGAATACCTAGTTACAAACTTCAGACAGATAATAAGAGTCATTTAGTCCAAAAAGGGTAAAACAGCATTATATTCTGATGAAAGGAAGAGCATTGCTTGCACATGCTGTATGATTTGGACAGAAAAAGAAGCTTTTCAGAGTGTCATAAGGAGATGAAAGTCAAGAGATAAATGCTCCCAGCCTCCACTGGAATATTTTGTAGCAAATCCATTAATTAAAATACAAACTCTCCCATTACCAACACCAAGAACACTCAAAGCAGTTAGCAAGGCTCTCAACAGAATAAGAAACACGAAAAAGAAAAATGAAAACCAATTGCAAGCAGTTTGGAAGCAGACGCAGCTCTGTTTAGAGGATTACAACGGTTTGGTTTAGATGTGCACACATTAAGTGTTGCAAGTACAGAAGAAAAACAAGAAAGCTGACCCTTGAAAAGCAAGCTCACTCTTTCTTTCCTGGCTCTTAGATTTCTTTCCAATAGCAAAGGCAGATTTCTCTACTTGAGAGGCAAAGGTGACTGATCTTTTGAGTTGGGTGTGTGTTTTTTGTTTGTGGTTTTGGGCTTTTCCAAGTCTGCTTGGAAACAGTATTGTTCCACTCAGAAAAGCAGGATTCAAGGTGAAGTTAGTGAGCGTGTCAAAATGGCTGAATTGAGGAACTATGAAAGGCTTTTGAAGCCTTAAAATATTCACAGTCACACTGAAATTTCCCCATCATGGGCACATATGTTGGAAAAAACCCTCACTTGCCACTAGATGCCCAACAACAGTGTTTTGATGTGTTACTCCTTGGAATAAGTGTTCTCCAACAGCCAGTCAGACTTTGGTTCCTGCCCTGTCCTTCAGCCATATTGTTTCTAACACCTAGTCCGAGGTGTAGGATAAAATTGTTGTCTCAATATTTAATAGTTATAGGCCTGGTTGATCCAAGACTAGAAGATTTAATAAGATCCACAAGAAGAATAATGCTTAATAATATCATGCATACAAGAAATATTCTTCATTTCCCAGATTTTTAATACATTGAACACCTTAGAGTCAATAGATTTCATAGTTTTATGTGTTTTCTGATTTGCTAAACCCAAGACAGACAAAATACAACTATTAGCTAAAACAAAACCAGTATTTTTCCTGAATTTTAACTGCAGAACAGATAAAGAGTTTTTGAGTTTGCTGGAGGGAACAGTATTACTGCTCCCCTGTGTTTTTCCCCAACCCAACAACATAATTCAGAGCTCCTAAGTCATCAAAATAGAGGAGGTGTAGCTCCTTAGCTCCTTTCATAGCATCTGAAGATCACTGGACATCTCCAGAGAAAATATCTTATTCTGAGTGTTTTGAGTCAGATTTCTTGATCAAAGAGATTGGGATATAAAAGCTCAAGTGAACTCCCAAACATTTTGATTTTCACATGTCAGTTTTCCCAGAAACAAAAATGCCACCCTCTGCCTCATCCACAGCACGACAAAACTCAGATTGGTGCAATGGTTTGAACCTCATTGTCCCTTCTGTATAATTATTCCTTGTCAGGAGATCTGAAGTAAACAAACCACAATACCAGCTGTGGAACTCGAAAATTTTCTGAGTTTTCTATTGTTTTTGTAGAAATGTCCAACAATATGGTAAGCCACAAAAATTTATTTTAGCTTATGTAAGAAGAATCCCACTTCATTAGTGTACACTGGCTATTATGTGGCTGTCTGTGACCTGCTAATAACTGAATGTCTCATTCTAGCTCACAGTAATAGGACAAGGTATATGCCCAATTAAAAAAACCCATTCCATTGTTCAAACTTGAGGTTGCCACATGTGGCACAACTCTGAAACTGTGCTTGCCAAACCAACAGGTATGTTGGAGAGCAAAAAAGAAGGAAAAAGATGAAAAATAGCTTAGGGAGGATTATTTTCTCCAAAACTGATGGAAAACAGTTCTTATGATGAGCCAACTCGAATGCCATTCTGTGAACTGCATCCTTTGAATTACACAATTCAGCATTACACAAAAGGTGACCTTTTCAGTATGCTTTATGCGAGCTTTAGTATTCTTTATGCAAGTTCCCTGGATGTTCAGACCCTTTCCCCCAAAGGTTAGTCTGGTTATAATCAGGAAAGAAAAGAGACAGCAAGCTATTCTACAAAAGTTAAAGTGTTCAGATCTCTTCCGTGTCTTTTTACTTATTCCCTAAGTTTTGATTCAGAACAAGGCCTGTTTCCAAGAAGGGGCAAGTGCTCTGTTTTATTGGGAAAAGTTCTGCCTAGAAGAATTCACATCAGACTGATACGCATTTAATTATGTGCTTTTGAGAGCAAGAACTTAAGTTTGCAATAGGTTGGGCAACCTACTTCTGGGCACAGTCTGCCACAAACTTCTGGATAAAATACTTGAAGTTCTGTAATCAGTAGAACTAAAATTCCGTACTGTGTGTGGCTGTGTCTCATGGTGTGATGACTAGACATGTAACAAGGTACAAGTCATCAATCCCTTTGGAGGCAAGTGAGGAATTCTGTTATATCTGAGGGCTAAGCACACATTTTTTTCTCTGTTTATCCACACCAAAATCTAGGCCTGATTTTTGTTTTTCCTTTTCATTGAAGCTCACTCATGGTTCATTTTGATTCTCTGCATGTTCCAGTTTCTTTCATCACAATTTCTATTTCTGTGCTCAACAGTATATAATTTTAAAATTATACAAATTGGCTTTTACTAGACCCTTTAGACCCTCACATTTCCAAAACATGGGCAATCCACAACACAATCTGGAGAAGACACAAAGTACTATAAGATTTTTAGTTCTGGGTATTTTATATACTTCTCCCTTCTTTCCCATCCCCAATTAAATACATATTATTGTCACAGGTGTTTGTCAGCAACTAGAACACATCTAACAATTTAACACTTGAGAAAAATTCATATGCACCTTTCCCAGCAATTCCCAGCCTACAGATCCAGGTCTTTTCCAAAGGATTGAACTGAATTGCTGAATAAATACAAGAAGAACCCAAGGGGGGCTCCTTTAGTCATTTTTCTTTCCAAAGGTGATCTTTCTTTTCCTTCATTTCTCTGTTTTCACAGTTGTGCTTCTAAGTGAAGAGTCCTTTGAGTCTCTAAGATATTTCACTTGCCATATGCTAAACACCCTCCCAAAAAAATTTCTTTTTGGACTTCAGTTGCTACAAGTCCTGCTTTGCCTTCCTTATTTACTTAAGCATTATAGATAGCCATCATTAATTCAGTCTCATTTTTGCCTATTTTTTTTTTTTTCTCACAGGCAAAACATTCCAGATTACATTTATTAGCTCTGAAGTTGCAGATGATGCACATGGTATGACTCTTGGGGGTGGCCTGTGTAGGCCTAAGAGTTGGGCTCAATGATTCTTCTGGGTCTCTTCAAACTCAGCATATTCTGTAATTCTCTGAACTTGAAGTCTGTCTACGCTTTTCCTTTTCCCAGCTTCTTCTACTTAGTGGTGTCTGGGTATAGCTTATAGCACAAAATTCAATTTACAACTTTACCTCAAAACATGAATCAGTGAAAATGATTGTTCACTCACAAAAATCAAGAACTACCACTCATTCATACATTAAAAAAAAGAGATGAAGATCTCATTTTCCTGCTATATATTAACAATAAAATCAGTAGAGTTTAATACTACTTATACTACAGTTTATACTAATATGAGAGGGCATTCAGACCCTCACATTTCCATACTTTCTCTCTCCCCCTGCCCCACCTCATCGCAGAGCTAGAAACACATAAGAAAAATGCATCTCCATGGGCCACTCAAGAAACAGATAACAAATTTCATGAGAGTAAAGCACACTTAAAAAACCTGGAGCAAAGCTGTATCAGGAGTTGATCTTTTAAAATATGACAAGCAACTGCTTTAATACATACCCACACACACCCTGTGCTGCAGTATATCTCTACATGTCCCTCAGACTGTGGTGCTCTAGAGAGAGCACTCAGCTGTCTCCTCATCTTTTACCTCCTGTCTTTCAGGACTAATTGCAGGGAGACCACTTATAAATGACATTAATTGCATCATTGCCCTGAGGTCAATCGACATTTAGTAGCCCCACCTGATAATATAATCACCACAGGTGAGTATTATTAGTATTCCAAATATCCTGTGATCTCCGGCTGTGAGATCTCCCTCTGAACAAATACTCTTTTTTCCCATCTAGTTCTAAAATTCTTTTCAATATGGAATGTTAACAGGTAGGAAGACTGAATATAAAGATGAATGTACAAAGCAGTGTCCCATCTGTCTTGCCTTTAAGACTTTATAAATTCTCCTGTGCTTATAATGAATTGTTATGAAGTTCAAATCTTCTTGCTCAGGCAAATAACAAATATTAATTATGGTAGCTTTCAGTGACCACTAGAGAGTCACTACCTTGTAGATGCAGAAAAAACTTGACCTGTTTAGCTGCAAATGGAAAGGTACTTGTAAACATAACCTGAAACAGCACACTGGTCAAAAAGGAGAGAGGAGATTGCTGTAAGTTCATAAAGAGCAATGCTGTCTGCTGACATCATTAAATCTTGGAATACCAAAAAGCCTGTCTTTGTATAACAAAATATTTTGAGACTAATAAATAATATTGTCTCTCTAGCCATGGTTTTTAGCTTTCCAGTGAAAACCACAATGGTAGGCAGATTAAAGAGCAAATATAAGATATTGTTGAGACAGAAAATATTAAAAGGATTACAAAGCAATTGATAAAGTATTGAATAAGAAAAAATAAACAAATCCACCTATGGCTGTTAGACATAATGATGCAGATGAAAACTTTCATTTCAAAAGTCTTCTCCTAACAGGAAATGCTAAAGTATCTCACCAATTCCTAGCTAATAGCTACTGTTCAGCAGTATATCAAGTTTTTTGCATTTCTGTTGCTTTTCAGTATTCCTCCTGGCCTGCTTCTTAGAGGCAAGTCAATAAATTGGTTCCAAGAAAAAATGAAGTTGCTTTCCCCCCCACAGGTACTTAACACACTTTATATCAGTGCAGCAAAAGACAGACTCCAGAGAAATACAGGTTGGGGGAAATCTGTTTATCTTACCAAGAATGTTCCCTATCTCAAGGACCAGAAGCAGAAACACAAAGTCAGACAGGAGCTAAATGAGGGAAGAAAAGCATATGCACAACAGCACAGTTTCTTTTACCTGTTTGCAATCCTGAGGATACGCTTAGACAGCAAGAAGTAACAATGAGAGACAATTAATTCCCTCTTCAGCTTCAGGAAAGAGCTGTCAATTACATTCAGCAATTAAACCTGGTTCTATATCACCTATTCTAGCATGAATGTGAAGGCAAATTAGCAGCTGTATTTGCATCATAATGCACTGTGCTACCAGACTGGCAGAATTCCAAACAGACATTTACTAAAATATTTTATCAGCTTCGTGTTTGAAATACTCACAGTAGAAGTGTAAGCCTGCATAGTGAAAAACTACCATTTCAAACTAGTCCACTTTAGACCTAAGCTATCCAATATAGCCTGGAGGAGAACTAGGACTGAATTCCAGCAGACCTTTTGAAGATACCTAGGTATTTATGAAAATTTAATAAAAAGGGCTTCATGCTGAATGTAAGCTCTTGTATCTTTTTTCTTTTTTTTTTTTTTTTTAGCAATGAAATGAAGAAGACTACAGAATTTAAACCATGGAAAATGATTGGTAAAAAGTTTTCATCCTTTGAGATAAGGAGCATACTCCACACATTGGAGGTCACAAGCTTCAGAACAAATACTCCTGGTGGGATTTCAGTTATTAAGTTCTAAATTAGAAAAAGGGCAAGAAATAAGATTAACTGAGGCATGACAACATCACTACTGCCAGCAATCACTCAACACTTCCTTGCTACCTTGTAAGAAAGAGGTAACCAAGAGAAAAGGGATGCTATACTACAGGAAATATTTAATTACATTTATAATAATTCCTGTTTATTTACACATTTTGCTCCTTCACCCAAATTGTTTATACTAATGACATCACAGCATTTCTTTGTCAGTTCTACATGTTCCTTCAAACCCTGAGGTCACTTCTGGGGAGTGTGAGGAATGGTGGTTTGTTTTGGAGGTTGGCAAACAATCCCTAAATATACTAAGCAATATCTCTTTCATTGCTAAGATGACATACAATATAGCTGGCACTCACAGATTACTGTAGATTTACACAAATATAAACTTTTTTCATTAGAAAGAAAACAAGTCTAAAATTATATTAGTTTGTACAGTTTAAGAGAAAAAAACAACAACCAACCAACCAAACAAAAACCCCATATTTATTTAGATTTAGTTTACATCCTGTAATCTGGATTTAGTCCAGAGAGTTTACATCTAGGTTCCCAAGTTCTCACCTCATAGGTGAAGGTTTCACAAGGCCTGCTTCCAGCTGAGGACCAAAAAGGGTTTAGAATTGGAAATTCAGAAAGACTGCAAGGTACTGGCATAGAACAAAGGGAAGGGTGCTGTGAGGAGAGTGCTGAAAGCAGCACAACAGGAGATGAGCATTAGTTCTGTAGATGTGCAGTGTCAGTTGTCAGGCTTATTTCTACATTTCACTGCATCAAAGAAAAAAGTTTTGTACCCAGCTGAGTGGCAAATAAGATGGGAAATCACTATACAAACCATCCTGGACTTTTAAGGTGCAGTCCTGCTTTGAGCAAGGAAGAATAACAACGGATTTTTCTTTCTCCCTCAAGATCAAAACAAAGATTTTAATTGCTGAAGTTGATTATCAAATATTTTTGACCTTTACCACTGCCATCTAATCTGAAATAAATAGCTCAAAGGACAGCTGGTGAAAGCATGCTGAAGTTCATGAACTTTAATACATACCCACTGATGTTTTTCCCCCTAGCAGTTGCTGATTCTTTAATCAAGACATAAAACTAAGTGTCAGAAGTAAGTGCTCATGCCAATAACCACCCAACATGACTGTTTGGGGGTTTTGTTTGGTTGGTTGCTATTTTTTTTTTCTCTCAGATATAACCCACTGTTGGTGTGCTTTTTCATGGAGTATACAGGTATCCTCCAAGTTCTGATTTTCATTCAAATCCAGTCTCGTGAATGGCTAGGTGTGATGATAATGGTACAAGTCACTGCACTCAGCCTCTGGAACAGTGAGTCCTGCAGAGCAAAAGCACACAGCAGCCATTCAGAGAACAAAGTTTTTTAAAGATGAAAATGACTGAGTCTGTTGGAAAGGATATCTGCAAGCAGAGGTGGCAGGTGATTGGCAGGTGAAGGCAAGAAAAATCCTCCTCTATTATAGGGCAGAACATGATCAAGAAGAAAGAGTTGAGGAGGGGATGCAAGTATTAACAAAAAAATTTAAAAAACCAAAAAAAGTTAAAATCTAGGAAGGCTAGTTTTCATAACTACAGACATGAAGACAAAGCCAAACATCTCCAATTGCATCCATTCCAATGGGAGAAATCCCAAATCTGTCTAGCTGATAGTACAATACTTGCATGCTGGATCACACTGCACGCGTGTCACAACGCACACAGCTCCCTGAGACATGGGATTCCGTCAAGACACAGAGGCTGCAAGAAGCAGCACAGCTCAACTCACCCCAGGTGTGACACACTCAGTCACTCCAAATGGCTTGCATTGATCTCCTGGTGACCTGAAGCTCCTCAGGGCAGGAACTTTAAAGCCCAGATGAAGATAAAACCTATGTGTAGAAATGTAGATGTTCTATATTAAGGTGTTGTTATTTGTTTTGGTTTTGTTTGTTTGCTTTTTGTTTTTCAGGGGTTTTTTATTCATTTCTTTTCTCCAGTCTTTGGAAAAGAAATTAGAAAAAATCAACTTCAGTTAAGCTATACTGATGTTTATCTATCAGAGGAAATCCCACTGTGCTTAGAGGGACCAAAAGAAAGTCTTTTTCTTGCAAGAAAATAAGAAAGATGTAGAGAAAAGCCCTCTCTGCTCAGCTCCATTATGGGTATAAGCCCATAATGAGTTGTTACAATTTTGTTCTTCATTATGTGGAGAGAGACAGCACAGAAAAGATAGAAAGAGATGCCAGCATATGCACTGAGTTTTGATGAGCCTAGCAGGACATAACAAAAGGAACAAAACCTGCTTGAGAGGTATTGAGCTGGAGCCCAGTTACTATGTGCTGCAAAGTTTTTTTGTTCACAATTGGAAGGACTCCCCAGATAAATGGAGTCTTATACATGTTAAACTTCTTAACTGTAGTTAATGCAGTTTTATCATCCTTAAAATATGTGAGTCTCCAGATAAATAAAAAAATCTCTTTGGTCTTTGGAAGCTTTTTTCAAACACCTACACAAGTTTTATTAATGTGCTTCTGCAGTAAATCTCCAGGGCAAACCTGAACACCTGTTGAAACTCAAGAAGGATTGCACTTTACTGATAAAATTAAAAAATTGTTCAGACACCACATTTCTGCCCTCTAAGTTTTCACTCTGCCAGCTTGGAATATCAAGGGGATGAGAAGAGGATACAGGTTTCAAGAAAGAACTGGTGGCCTGGAAGTAAACACTTCAATATCACACATGACACTTGTCATAAGAGGTAGGAACTCCTTAAAATATTAGAAATATCATTGTATTTCAATGAAAGAAGAGCATTAAGTCAGTTTCTGCACTGGCTAAATTCCCATTCTGATAATTATATTCTTAAAACTTCAATCTCCATTGCCATTTTTGCTGACTGTAATATATGTTTTGTTCATATATTTTAGTATCATCCTACTACCTAAACACCTAAAGTGTTTCTTAATGCCCTTTAACTTTTTCCTGTGAAGACAGATCCTCCTTGGAGGCATTGATTTTTGTCTTATTCACTGGAATGGTATCTGGAAGAGGAGCCCCAAGATATGGTACTTAGAGCTATTGTCCACATTTAAACAAGCTCTAGTGATCATTTTGTGATAATAGATGTAATTACTAGGTTAGGTAGATTTGGGACATACAGGCTTCTAAGTCTCTAAATCAGTTTGTGAGAAGCTTTTCTACCTTCTTCATTAAGTGACAAAAGATAAAAACAACATGAAAAGCTTTTTACTTGGTGTCAGCCTCAGTTTCATTGCTGCAACCAACACATGCAATTCTTCTTAGGGCATATATTATGGCTAAAAGGTGTCTCAAGTTTGTATGAGGTCTGTATGGCCAGGTATGGGTAACAGGGGGCCTACAGGGGTGGTTTCTGTGTGAAGCTGCCAGAAGCTTCCTCCATGTCCATCAGAGCCAGTGCCAGACAGCTCCAAGATGGACCTGTCACTGTCCAAGGCTGGGCCTATCTGAAATGGTAGTAACATGGTATGGTTATTCTAAAAGAATGATGTGGGTTCAGAAGCAGCATCCTTGTGATCACACAGTGTTGCACTGGTGCTCATACAGCAATCATTTTTCTGCTTCAATATCACAGCATGCATCATTTCACTGTGCACTCTGAACCAAATGCTGAGGGTCATCATTAATTCAGAAATCAAGATTTGTTTTCTTTAGCTAGTCTGTTAGGTGCAATGAAAAAATGATTGCTTCTAGTCTCTGCATAAGGTTTTGATTAGGGTTTGATTTTGTTTTGTTTCTGCACAGAGAAACAGACTGGAAAATTGCAAATAATAAATGACATACAATTGTTATTGTGCTATTTTCCCATTCAACACAGTTTTGAGGCCTTCAGTGTAAGATATCAAGCTCCTTTCAGTCCTTGATCTCATCAACTATTCAGTAGTGTTTAAGACTCCACAGGTAAACTCACCCTGCTCTGCCTAGACATTTCTTGAATAGTTAAAATGAAGTGTGTCCATCAGAAAAGTTAATGGAGTTCTGATCAAAAATGCACTGGGACCACCACTGGAAAGAGCAGAAAATGCAGAAACCAAATAATAAAATTATCTGACACAACTAGTAGAAGAGGAGAGATTCTAAGTCCCATTCATTATAGTTTGATTTGTGCCCCAAAGCATGATCACTGATCTTTCTTTTGAAAAGAGAGACTCTTTAAAAAAAAATATTTTATACGAATAACAATATGCACAGCTCCATAAAAATTTATCTGTAATGATGTTATTACAGTGAGTTTTATGGTGTAATTACGCACTAATGTAAAGTAGTTCCTTTTAAACATAATGCCTTTCAGATTCAGTGAATGTTTCCATGTTATTTTGTTATAAAGGGATGCAAAAAGTCATCTTTTTGACACTTTTCCCCCACAAATCTTTACTTGTCAAAGAAAAGGAGACCATCTTTGAGGTTTTTTTAGTTTTGGGGTTTTTTGAAATTATTATTATTTTGTTTTTTATTTTTATTGTGTTGCACACTCCAATTACTGCTTTAAATCAAGCAAGTTTTAAAACTTTCTTTACTATTCCCTTCTTACATGGATGCCACTCCCCATGTCTCATTTCCCTTATCTCTGTGCAACTTTTATGGACTGTTTTTCCTGCTAGGTTTGTGGAAGTGGTAGAGAACCCTGACAGAAGAGAAGTAGCATTACTTTTTCATAAGCTATTTGTACGATATTTAATTCTAGTATTTCTTGTTTTCTAAAAAGGATTTAGTTTAAAACCCACACATATATGTAGCTATAAGCTGGCATTTCTCTGACTGGCCAAGAACAGTTAAATTTCTGCCGAGGTTCCCACCCGATGTTTGCACCGGCTAGCTGGGTGGGTGGATTTACATGTAGGAATGTTTGAAGAGATGTAAAGACTTTTCCCCAGAATTATGTTTCCCCTTAAGCTATTGGTTTCATCATTCTGTATATAGTATATGCTCCTTTAATTTCTACACACACCACACTGGGCTCTAACTTAATGGGATATGGGACTGAATTGTTACCATCTATTTAAAAAAAAATAAAAACCAACTAAAAAAAGCACCATCTGTCTATAAAAACACAATCATTTTCCCTTTTACTCCCAAATACTAAACTTAACCCAAGCTTGGAGGTTTCATCTTTCCAGTGGCAATACCTATGAATCTAAGCTAGCCTTCCTCCACGGGCTGGGAGAGAAAGGAGAAGTTACATCCAGTAGCAAAGAGGATTACGAAAATATACACATTTTTTGGGAGAAGAAGAAGGCAGAACCTAGAGCCTGGACTATGCTCAGGATGGTGGCATTGTAGTGTCCCCTCCAAAATGCTGTCACTACCAGTGCTGGTGGCTTCTCTTCTTTGTTTCATTATACATAATCCTTCCCTGTGGAGAAGGCATTTTTTGGGTCGCCTCGGGTGCGTGGATATGAAGTTTCTCTCCGTGGACAGGAGCAGCAGAGGAAGGATCCTCCCAGTATGGCCAGAGATGAAGCTGCCCAGTCAATGAAGAGAGCTGACCCAAACTCAAATCTGGTGTTGACAGGGGTGAAAGGATCATAAAAGGCCCAAGCCACTCTGTTGCCATACCACGACGTGGCCACCAGCGCTGCCTGAAATGATGAAGATCACCCCACTGAAGACAGCCATCCTCATCTTCTTCACCTGGTCATCTTCCATGCACTTCATTCATTTCATGCCTGTCACAGCAACAAACATTCCAACGAGCCCCAGGAGTATTGAGGCCACCATCAAAGCCCTTGTGGCCTGCAGACTGCCCTCCAGCTTGAGCAGCGAGTCGTACACCTTGCACTGGATCTGCCCATGCTCTGCACGGCGCACGACATCCACAGCCCCTCGTAGAGCGCCTGGGCCGTGACGATGTTATCCCCCGCCTAGGATGCCGTCTTCCACTGGGGCATGGCGGTGCTGATGATGATGCCGATCCAGCCGAGGAAGGCCATGATGAAGCCCAGGAGCTGCAGCCCTCCGCTGGCCATGTCTGCGGGCTGTGTGTGTGTGTGAGGGGTGGGAGCAGGGTGGGGCAGAGCAGCGCTCATAAATAACGCAATCCCAAAAATTTCTATTATCATCTGTGCTTCAAATGACAGCTGAAGATTTAAGTGGGCAGGAGGAGGGAAAAAAAGAAAGTAAGAGTGGGGAAGGGAGTGATTTCTGTTCCCTCTAGCTCTGCTCCAACAGAACTAATGCAATGTAAGAACTAAAAGCAGTATCTTGACAAAAACATCTTGTGGTAATACCTTACCAACAAAAAATCTTGTGCTCAAGCCGAGCACAAAGACTACATGTCCGACTTTGAAGAAAAATACCCTTTCACTTCTCAAGCCCTCCCCTTCAGAAAGTGTTGCAGAAGTTCTGAGGAAAGTAATGTCCTAATGCAACTATGTTACTTTCTACCACATACAAATAATTCAGCCCTTTCCTTGTTTTTATTCCTATTCTTAACTATGCAAGGAATAAGCCCTACTTTTTTTTTTTTTTTTTAACTGAAAAATGCTATATAAATTGACTCTGACAAAGAAGGTGTCATAGAGCCAACAAGGATTAAGAAACAGTGAATAAGTACTACTTCTGTTTCAGGGAGAAAAATAGACCAGGACAGTTCCCCTTCAGCCTCAAAATACGCAATTGCATAACAAACTTGTTCTGGGATCTAAAATCAATCACAATACTGTCTTTGAGCAATCCCAACCAATTATAAAGAGTAATATTTTTAATAAAATTTTGTTGTCTTAGTACTATGCTTCTTTTCTAACTATTGTAGCATAGGCATACAATAGGTATTATATGGAAATATTGAATGGGACTTGTTCCTAGGGAGCTTGTTTCTTCTTGCCTGTAGACATGCTTGGGTTGTGAGGTCCAAAATACCCACTATACAATAAATAGGGATCCACAATAACTACCTTCTTGTTGTATAAGAAATATACAGGATTTGTAACATGGTATGGATGTAATACACTAAATCTGATAGTGAAGAAAATTATTTCCATCTCTACTGAGACAACATTAAGAAAATAGGAACAAATAGTCTGAAATTGATAGTTCACAGAGAAAAAGAAGTTAATAAAGAAAAAGTGGCCTTACTTTTCTAAATATTAAAAATTACCATTGGAAAGATATTTTTTATAGTCTCATGTTTTATGTGTCATTGAGACATCTGGCTTGCAGTCAGAGTAACTGAACTGTCATTCCCTTCATCTCCACAAGAGAGGAATATAACCTGATTTTCCTATCATAATGTGTACTGATGGAACAAGACATAAAAGCTTTTACCGGGAACAGAGCCTGGGAAGACCCCAGTGACAGCTTTTATGGCATTTCAACTCAGTTTCTGAATGGGAGCAGTTGGCCAGCCCAGAGCTGGTGACAGCTCTTTGCTGCTTGTCAGAGAGGAACCTGACAAGCAAGGGCAGATGAGAAGGTACAGCTACAATGTTTTTACTGAACCTAAGCCAAGATTTCTGAACTGTGACATGATGCCTTATCTGGTCAGAACAGTCGGTTCAAGATTTCAACCTATACAACTGTGCAGAATAAAATTCATGTTCATCCTCCCTACTTCTCCACCAAAAGGATTATGCTCCCATACAGATATCTGGGAAAGGTTACCCTCTCCTTTGGACACCCTCATAAGTAGGCAACAGCCTCTGATATACTCATGCTTTAAGACTATACTTTGATTCATCCTCTACAGAAAATATTTACCTGGAGAATACTGAATATGTATTCTAAATAGTGAGGCTACAGTGTTTGCCTAATTGTTTTCTGTGTTGCACAGGCTCTCCTGCAAATATAATTTAACTCTTGAGATAATTTTCTTCCTTTCCTATTTTTCCCTGCCCATGAATTGCAGTTATAGCTTGCAGACACTGTGTAGTGAAGTTCTGGAGTGGTGCTGAGCACCATCAGGTTTATTTCAGCCTCTGGGTTGTAATGCAGATTGATGTCTAAGAAAGATGATCTATTGTAACCTTCAAGCCTTTGCAATGACATTTATAGAAATTATGTATCTCTGTCCAAAACAATTAACTTCATTTCTGTAGGTGTTAGGGTAAAGATCCTCACAGAAATATACACACTGAGATTCTCCTTGTATTTTGAATGGAAATCCTTACTGTGACAAAGATGAGATTTCAATTCCATCATCAGCACACCTTGAACATTATTTCTTGTGAACACAGACTCCAAGTCAGAGCCAGGACTGAGGGAGAAGATCACGTTTCACAAAAGTGTGTCTCCATTGACATGGATACAAAAGTGATGTGTGTAGAACTGTCTGTGATGAGCCTGCTAAATTATTTAAATACAGAAATGTGTCTTTCATTTTATGGATAAAGGATATTAATTCTAATACATTCTGGGCAGCTTCTACACAAATACCCCTTGCACTGTTGTACTAAATATCATCTGCTCAGCCCTGTTCTAGTCAGCAGCCAAATCTCTTTTTTCCCCTTAAGAGAGTGGTGAATCACAGGCACACTGCTTCCACTGCTGACCTCATTTTGTGGCTGACTTACAGAAGGACAGCACCCTCATAAGTATCCCATCCGATATCTTTTCACTCTTGCAGAGGGCTTCTCCAGCTTCAGACAGAGGAAGACACAGCTGTCTCCTAAGCACCTCTCCACCAACAGTTGTGTCTAATTTTGAATATTCAGAAATTTGAAGAAAACTATAGTAAATATCTTATACCACTGAATGGTTTATATTTTCAAGTCCATTCTCAAAAAGAACCAAAACCCTATCTCTACCCATGACATTGCAGCTCTCACAGGAAAAGGGATTTTTCTATTCGTTAGTCCCCCATGCCCTCCTCCTGGAAGGTTCTAGTCATCAAAGCATTATATCAACATTTATTTTTAAGGAGGAACAAGAGGATGCAGAATGTAATCTCCTTTATTTGAAATTCTGCCATCTTATATACTGGCTACACAAAACCTTGTTTGAAAGGCAGCCCTGGGAACAATTACTGGTGCTTGCAGGTGTGAAATCAAATATTTCAGAGTGATGAATACCAACACCACATGGGCAATGTATGCTGACTTGCTGTATATAGAATTCGTTTTTTTAATATATTCAGTATTGTGCATTTGCACACTCAGCATCAAGGGTTTGTAAAAACCTTAGGATAGCTTTAAATCAAAATGAGAGAATATTCACAGTCTAAAGGTGCAGCCTGCATAAGAAATTAATCTTCTTTGATTATTTCTTTCCTTTCTGTCTACTGCCTTTACCCTGATAACCAGGATCTCTGTTTCTGAGTCCTTATGTTCACTTCAGACTCACTTGCATCTTTGCTTCCCAGGTGCAATTAATTTTGAGCATTAATCCCCACATTGGTGGCTAAGCAGCACTTAGTTGTGTATGAGACATAGTTCATTTACATCCAAGTCATCCAATCAATCAATATTTTGACAATAAGAATATTGTCAAAACCAAAAACTATATTACTTTAATCCATATGGAATCTAATTGATGGGTAAACAAATAAGTTACCTGTGCTAAACAAATATCAAATTTTCATAAAGAATATTCAACATTTAAAGCCCAAAGTATCAGGAAAACCCAAAGTATATCAAAATATGTGAACACTATGGTGTTCAAGGTAATATTCTTAGAATGAGTTTATCTGTCCATTTAGCAAGTCTAAAGAGTTGGTTTTTTTTGTCAGAGAGAAAACCCTAAAGTTTTCTTAAAGTAACATCTCTATACTGCATGTTGTTATAGATTAACTTGAGTTATGTGCCAATACAATAGTAACCCCTTAGTCACTATTCTTAAGTAGATTTTAGTCTACTGTTGAACACCCATACTTTATTTGCAGAGTTTCTGCCACTGTATGGTTTGTTTTTTGGTTTTTTTGGGGGTTTTTTTTTGAATATTTGAAATGAAATTAATAACACAAAATGAAAGACCCACCCCATAGTTCTATTTCCATAGGCAAGTCCATTAGAAAACTCCAAACTTGTCAAAGACATAGTGCTGTTAGAAGTTGAGTGACTGGAACACAACAGTTATCACCTCCGTCACAACTCAGCCACAGCTTTTATTGTGCTATACATCGAACCTCTTAATCAATGTCAGTCTCCTCCAACACAAAATCTTTCCATTCCTTTAGCATTAGAAATAATCAAGATCATCTTATAGTAAGACTCAGTAGTAATCACCACTTAGTCCAGGTCTGACTGCATGAACACCCTGCAGTCTTGGGCCCTTGATGCCCAGGCAGTTTTAAAACTTCCACCCTGTTGTAGCCTGTCTTTATGGGAAAACTGAGAATTTAATTTCTGTCTCCTGAATAACATGAGATGTAACTGCATCCTCAGTTCCTCTCTGCCACTTCCTTAATCTGCCACACTTTCAGATTACAGAGTATTTTCTGAAGGATGTTTCTGAGTCATGATGATTCACTTGTATTAGTGATGCTCAGTATGATAACTGCCAAATGTTCTAAAATATTTATTAACTATTTCCTCACAGAATATATACTGTGTTTCCCAGATAATTTCCATGGAATTTCTATGTTTTACCAAAAGGCTCCTGCAAACAGAATGCACTGCTCCTGTAAACAGAAAAGAAAGTTACATGTACAATAGCCAGAAATTAGCAAAAAATAAATTGTGCACAGGCCCCACATTGCTTTGTGGACTTCAATATGCCTTTTAACCTTCTTTTACTGGTAGGATTAACTGCTTCACTTTCAAAGAGAAAAGAAGCTGGTTTAACAGGCAGTTCTGAGACACTGGAATATTTCTTACAGTCACATTAGTAACTATAAAAAGAAAGATTAAGAAATCTTTTAAAACCTTGTGAACAAAGTTCATATCATAAAAACTTGGCCTGTATTAAATGGGCAAATTTACAGAGGCAGTCTTAAACACTGAAGGCAAGGAATGTTCCTCAGAGGACTTAAAAAGACTTTAATTGGATTCTTCCTGATACTGCCTACAGAGAGGAAAAATCAGAGCTGTGAGAGATGCTCACTGAGGAGAAGACCTGAATCATTACAGCTATGAAAAGAAGAAAACATTAGAAATAATTTTAAAAAAAAGAAAAAAGTACAAGAAACATAGAAAAAGAGTTAGCAGCTAGATGTGGAAGGGGAAAGATAGTTTTGTTCACTGCTCAAAATGTACAGAATTATGATTTCACTTAAACTCAGGTGGAAAAAAATTCCCCAGATTTAAAACTCTTCATGAAAGCATGCAGAGCTACCAACAGAAATGTCACAGTCCTGAAGTCCACAGCGTCATCACAGTCCTGAAGCCCACATCTTGGATGCAGCATGTCTGCTTGGCTGCTCAGAACAGGACTCTGGAATTAGGGCTAGCAAAGAAACCACATTCCTGCCAGAAAAGATGATTTATTGCAGGAAACCTGTCTGGTACTCACTCAGCAGTTGAAACTGGAATAAAATAGTTTAATGGAAATTTTTTAAACAGCTACAATCCACTTTTGCCCACTATCTCTAACCATGTTTCTGGCACTGTACTAAGAAAGAAATAATATAAATTAGATATACAAGTTTTCAACAGGAAATTTAATAAATCTGAATACTATAATATCCTAGTAACATAAGGGTAGAAAAGTGGAATATATCCATGACTCATGGGTTTCCTACTGCTGCACCACGGTCCCTCTAGGAACACCTAGGATCTGATAGATCATGTAAGTGAAGTTACCCAACAAGTTTACAGAAATTCACTCCCTGGGAGCAACAGGGGGCTTTCAGCCTCTCTCTCTTGATCTCCTTGTTTTCCCTATCCCTCTTGTTAGTGGTGTGCTGAAACCTGACAGAAAAAGACATGGTGGTGAACAGCAAAGGATGATGGTAATGAAGCATTAACAAGCCTTACAGAATAGTCAGTGAAGATGTATTTCTCTTCAGCCTGACTCTCCTTGTATTTAGCTATTTTCTGAGCTCATCCTTCCTGTTTCAGCAATGCAAAAATCCACATGGTGCAGAAGTCACCACATTAACTTTACTGTTAACAGATTTTTAAGAAAGTAGAGGAGAACTTTCACAGCTCCTTCTGGCTGTGTGTATTTAATCTCTTTTGAGATTTCCCCACTTCTGCTCCAGGAACTCTTAAAGACTATTGTATGGAGAACTTTTTTGTATTTCTCAGTTTCTTTAATAGACTATTCCTGAAGCCTCAATCCCTCAAACCTCTGTTTTATGTCTTATCCATTGACAGAAAGACACAGTTGAATTGAGCACAGATCTTGCAGTCAGATATCTGGATCAGATCTGTATTTTATTAATAGCCAGCATAGGATTGTAAGACTATTTTTAGAGAATCAGTTCCTACCCAGATACAATATTCCAGGTTCAGCACATAACACTGTTCGTTTTTACAGAAGTGAACTCCCTGTTTATGCCCGTAGTTGGCAATTAACTCCCACTTTCCCCTCGTCATACATCAAAAGCACAGTGGTGGTTAGGATCAGAGGATGAAAGACAACAGACAACTCAGTAGGGGCAGATCAACTCCAAAATGCAAACAATTTCCCTGTCAGAGTGTGACAATTGAGGGCTTTGCTACAGTTTCCATGGCAGTGCAGCAGCCACTGGAGCAAGGCAGCCAAAGAGGCCTGGGCAAGTGGAGACACAGCTCAAGCACAGCGAGTGGTGTGCCAGGAGACTGCTCCTCAAGGGGAGCCTCTAGGGGGGATGAGCAACTGGCAGTGCTCGGCTCCAGCCTGAACAAGAGCACCCTGGAGGGGAAACAGAAAAGGTGCATCAGCTGTGACCCATCATGGTGCAGTTATCCTCCTTTCTTAGTGTCAGGAGAAACTTGTTCAGGCCCCCTTTTGCTTTTTTCTTTTCACTGTCTTGTTCCCACTTGCCAGCCCCATAATTGTCACCCAGCTGGCTCTGTGGGGACTGAAGCCACCAGCAAAAAGCAACCCTGTGCCCTGGGCTCATTCAGCACAACCAATATGGGTCTTACTTACAAAGTAAGGCACCAAGATTAGCAACCTTCCATTCCAACCATCATTGTATTGGAGTCATTTTGTTTATCTCTTGTTTGCATGTGAAGAGAAGAGAGCTAAAGGATAGGAATGAGGTGATCTTCTCTCCTTTGGCAAATTAAATGGTGTTTGAAAACAAAACCTAATATGTGTCTTCTTATCAAAATCAGACAATCATTTCCTTGCCTGTGGTAGATCCCACAGCCTAACTGTATTTATCTTAGAAGAAGAATATAGTTCCTGAACTAAGAAAATGTAAATTTGATAAAATATTATATGTTGAATTATGTGGGTCATCCCATGATTAGCAATAAAATGTCACCTTAACTTTATTTAATATTAAGTTGCCCTGAACCAAAAAAATCTGTGTCATTGCCATGGTAAGAATTTTGTGTTTTGATTTATTTGCAACCAGACTACACAGAGGCAGGAACTAAGATGACAAGCCCAAGTGAATAGCCAGGTGTATGGAAAAGCACAAGGACATACCTTAAGACAAATGAGAAGTGAGATGCAGGGCACCTTCATTCATGCTTACAATAAAATTTTGATGAAAATATGGTGAATAAGTACAAAAAAAATATATGTCTGGAAAACACAGTCATTTGCAGTCCCCTTCTCCCTGACCCACTTAAAGCTGCTGAGGCATTTGCCTATCAGCATGAGATTTGTCTGGGCAGCCAGCTTCAATGCCTGAGCATAAGCAAACACATTAAGTTGTAAGGCATTATCTGCAGCATGCCTGACACAAAAGAACATGTACGTCATGTACGAAGACAGACGGAGTCAGTCCTGAAATGGTGCTGCTGTTTTCATTAAAGTAGTCAGACACAGGATGGAATTGCTCTGTTCAATTCCTGTCTTATCTTCAGGACATTCAAAACCCTACTCCACTACCAACCATTGCCTCGTCTCTTCACCCTGTGTGCTGAACACCAGCTGCTTTGCAGGCAAGAAACAAAACACCCCTGCACAAGAAGGAGAGGAGGAAAGAGAAGAATGCCTCTCTACCAAGCACCATTTCTGTGACAAATTCAATCCATGACTATCTAATAGTCATTTGTCTTTGCATAAAGAGTATCCTAGGTGGCAGCTGTTGAAACTTTTGAGTGACCAATACCTATTTTTCAGGAATGCAGCACCGGTGTGTGGGATGACCCAGTATCCACTCCTTGATCTAGACCACTTGAAGTAGCAAACTGGAGAAAATACAGAAAGGACCAAACTCATTCTTCTGGACACTATCTACCCACCAGGTATGAAATATCACCAGCTTAGACCAGTCCCAAGTCAGACTTAAAGGGCAATGAAAATCTAGGTGAGTACATGTCATCTCTGCAGAGTAAAATAAAACTATGACTTGTCAATCCTGATTATTTATATTTCAACAAGAAAGGAAGAGAAAATATATTTATCAGTAAAATTTCCAAAGTATAATAAGTGTCTGAATATCTGCCAGCATAACTTCTTGACAGCTAGTTATAGAATTTTTCCTGAGTAGTATCAGAGGGTGATGGACTATACAATTAAGTGTACATATTTACTTATCTACACTCAAACATTCCAGTTAGTTTACATGAATATTTATGTTTGAGTTATCTTTGAAATTATCTCTCGCCTGAAATTTCTTGCCAAAGCTGTAATGGGGTACAAGCTTTCCTACTTCAGAGTCTTGCATGTATAAATTCAGTGATACTTTTTTTAAGTGGTATGGTTTTCATTCTATACTACATATGTATGTACTGCATATGCAATCTACATTTATCCATATGTATATCTTTATGGAAGCACGCAGTTCTCTCTGAAAAGCCTCTATGGCACATTCAGCACAAGAACTGTGACTTAGTTACAAATAGACCTATGAATGGGCTTATGAATATGCCTATCCATTGTTGGGGTTTTTTTAATTCCCAATTGATTTACTTAGTCACCAAAAGTTCATTATATGTTGTAGTCTAAATAAATTTTGCCTTTTTTTTTTTTTTGTAGCTTTTGTCTCATAAAGGTGAATTGGGTTACAAATACAGTAAACCAGTTTTATGATCTTTTACTCAGTCTTGAGGTGACCTTGCACTAGGCCTTGTTGAATTTCATGATGTTCATGTTGTCCAGCTCCTCAAGCCTGTCAAGGTCCCTCTGGATGGCATCCTCAATTGGCACCTCTCAGCTTGATGTTGTCTTCAGACTTGCTTCTCAACCCCATAGTCTATGTCATTAATAAAGATACTGGTCCCAGTACAGAACCCTGTGCAAAGCAGAAGCTTGACTGAGATTTAACAGTTCCACTACAAGTATCTCAGTTTACAGAAAGTGGGGCAGTTATGACCGAATTTGGTACTACTGACTAGAGGTGGTCCAGCTCTTGCTACCAGTTGACCAATTTATTCATGTCTCTTTGGCTAATGAGTAAAACAAACTGTCTAAAAACTGTCACTAATCACTGACACTATTCTCACATTCACTTGCAGATCTTACTTTTAACACTATCATTTAATTAACTTACTGTTAAAATGTGTTTGCTTAAGCATGGTAATTCTCCTCTTCATACAGGCAGTCTTATTACCTTTACTGGGCATGCTCAAATACTGCGTTAAAACTGAGAAATATCTTACATTGTTTTATATGTAGCCTGTGAATCTCAAAATTAAGTGCCTCAGTTCTCCTCAGCATGACACAAATTTTGTATCAAAGCAAATACATTGCAATGACATGAATCCAATAAGACTCTGTGAAGAACGGAGCATTAGAGTCAAATCTTCAGCTTGGAAATCAGATTATCATGATGCCAGGACAGTTTATTTCTAAATGCCTTGAGGTCGTCTTTCTGGAGAAAAAGAAAGGCACTTAGAGGCTGCATTATGAAATTTTTAATAATCTTTAAAAATCATGAAGTGATTTGAAAACAAAGTAAAAGTTTCTTGTTGTGTAGTAAATGGGAAGCTAAAATTGTAAAAAATTAATAAAACCCTGTGTTGAGGCATGAAAAGGGACACACATCTGGACTAGATTTCAATAGGTTAGGAACTATCTGTCTTCTAGAATACATATCAAATTGCTGCTTTAATTGAAGTCACACAAAGCAGGTACTGTCTCAGTTACGAGTTACTAGGGGATATTTTGGAATTATGTAGTTCATAAACTTAGTAAGATTAAAATGTTCAATAAAAATAACACTTGTTCTAAAATAACACAGATATTTTTACAATTCCTTGAATGTCCCTGTGTATTTTGTCTTTTTATAAAATAACCTAAAATTGTTGTACATTCACCAAAATCCTATAATTGATGAAACCTTGCCTCTTCTCCCTTATATAATGAGAATCCATGTTTTATTTATAGTATGAGTAGAGAAGGCACAAGCAACAGGACTAAATTTTTGCCTTAGGGAAAATATGCAGAACTCTAAGAAAAAAGGTTGTTTCTACATCATATTAAACAAACTAGTGTTGAATAAGTTAGCAGTTATTTAAAAAGTTATGAGTTTCAGTTATTAAAACAATACTAAACGTACATTTTAAAATCTGTAAAAAAGAGTTTGCTTTCAATATGAAAACTCTTCTGTGTCCCAAGTCAAGAATTAAGGTTTCAAAGGAAATCCTATCAGTTAGCCAGACCAGCATCTCAAGATTTTTCTTACAGACATTCACCCATTAAAATAAGGGATTTTGTGAATGCAAAAGGGAACTATATGTTGGAGTGAGAAGTTCTCAGAACAAACCAGGTCAAGAATGAAAATCAAAGAGGCATTTCTTAGCTACCTCAGAACAGTCTGAATAAAAAAAATCTCACCTACAGAAAATGAAAAAATAAAGTGTTATGTTGACCTTGTATTTGCTAACAACTCTATGTTCTAGCCAAAATTCTCTGGTGTTTGGGTTTCTCCTTGACACTATGTTTTTCACAAGGGAAAGGTTTGAGTCTTTTGCTGTTAAGATAAATTTATTCTACTGTTTGCTCACTTTGCTTTAAAACTGATGTGTTTTCCTCAATGGTGATTCAGATCAATGAGTGAAGGGACTCTGAAGCCATTAGTCCTGAGGGTGTATCACAAACACTTAGGTCCTTCAAATTTTTCATTATGAAATTGACAATGTACGAAGCAAAATCAGAAAATGGAACTTTGTTTCATTTTTCTGTTGGAATAATGAAAGAGAAAGAAAAAATCTTGGGCATCACCTGATACTGACTTTGGATTTTCATAGAATGTTTTAACAGCCATAAAATCTTTATTAGAGTGACATAATGAAGAGTAGCAAGATGAGTTGCTATTAATTGTACAACAACAAAAATGGTTCTTGTCTGTCATTGATAACCACCATGTAATACGGGACAATTATTACCATAGGGTCTATGGAAAAACATTAAAATTAGAGTGAAGCCTCTAAGTATCTAATATCTTTCATTAGAGAAAGTTTACACATATGTCAAAAGTATTGCCGATGAAGCATTTGAATTTCTAATGTGTAAAGCCATATGTTGACATATGATGAACTTTTAGTGATGCTACGCTGTCACATACAAAGTAAGCCTAAAAACTCTCCTTTTGTGAAGTGGCTAAAGAGGCACTTGTGGTGAAACGCAGCCCAAGTCAGATCTTATCTACCACAATGGTCATGGCAAATATCTTCAGGAGCCTAAGTCAGCCCATTAGTCTTCTGCCCATTTTGATTAGTCAGTGTAAGGAAGTATGTTCATAAAGAAGAAAATTCAAAGGAGAGGTCTAATGTAGAAAGGGTCTAAGATGACCCTTTCAAAGAGATGAACAACTTTCCATTGGTTTTGAAGAGAATCAGGGAAAACATGCCAGTTAACCCACATGGAGAAGTTCAGCTGTCAGTGGCATGAATATTTTCAAATTTTTCTTCATTCATTCTTACAGATACAATAGTTCTGCAAGTTAGGATATGATGTGGATGACTTCCTGTCACCTGAAGTGTGATGCACACTTCTGTTAATCTGCTTAGTGCAGAAAAGATGAAAGTTCCTCCCAGAGTCTCAGCCATATGAGCACCCTTGTTATCACAAGTAGCCTGAAAGCAGTGGTAGCAGTGACAGAAAATTCTAGCTAAAGAAAATAACCTCTTTGTGTCTATTTTTTGAAATGGTTCGCAGTCTTCACAGCTCTTTGTACATACTAGAGCACAGCTTAGATATATTTCTTTAAAAGAACCATCAATCAATATCTAACTGGCCTATTAACTTATTTAATATAATTAATACCCTCCTTCAATTTCCTTATTTTATTAAAAATATTAGGGCTACTCCACTCTGCTGAGTAAAGCAGACAAAATGGCCAGTGTAGCTAGCTTCAGAAATTGAACAGTGGTGATCATATTACAATGTCAAGCTGGATTCAGCTGTAGTCAGTGATATCACATTTTTCCTGTTCATTGTTGACTATTTTTCTCTTTTTTAATTGGGTACAGTCTTTTTATAGTAGAACCAAGATCTAACGTTTAAGTATTTCATGATTGGACTATGTAGTTCCAGGTCACCTGTAGCTTATTTTTCTGTGGTGAGTGGGTAAAGAAAGTCTTTGGCACTCTCTGTGCCTCTCATTACCATTTCTGACTGCTCAACATAGCCTGGAACTGCTGAGCAGTATGATTCTGAGCCATGCTGCCTTTTGATCACTGTTTGGACTCTCACTGTGTTCATTGTCTGAGCGTGACTTTCTTTGCTAGGAGTGATTTATCATTGCTGCCCTCTCACACAGAGAGATGTGCAGCAGCCTCTGTAAGTCAGGCTTAAGCTGTTCCAAGAGATACTTTGAATCTGAAGAGATTTAAGAAATGGATGCAAAATCTCTGTTATATTAGATGTGCAGGTTTTGTCCTTTTTTAAATCACACTAGATTTGGAAAAAGTTGGAAAAATAAAACATCTGATCTAGGTGTGTCCCATTTCCATAGGAATTTTCAGTGCTCTCTAGTATATACTGGGCAGTATTTTCAAGATTTGCTCATGTATGTTCTGTTAAAGAGAAATTAATTTGACAAATGCAGGCAGTTCTTTGAATGCAAGCAGTGAGACTTGGCACTTGTTTTCTGCTATGAAATACATACACTCAATTGCTATCTAAATATGTTTTATGTTACACCTTATACACATTTCCAATAAACTGTCTGTTTGATTGGGTAGACTACACCCATCAGCAGGGGATGTGAATGTCTAATGAGTTTCTAATGTCCACAAATCAACTGATCAAAGGAAAGAGCCAGAGAAGACAATATTTTAACTCAAAATATAGTGATTATATTAGATAAAATACAAAGAGATGAAATACAGAGCAGTACACTCAGTGCTTCAGCACAGCAATGTATAAGGGGACATAGAAAAATAACAACTCAAGTACAAATGAATATTTCATGTACTGCCTGGAAGTTGTCTCTTGAAGCCTAATGCTCCAGAGGGTGCAAATATTCTTTAGTACAACCATTTTGCCTCAGTCTGTACACATCCATATCTTGTTGGTACTGACGTGTCAGACACCATAGCTAGCAAAGAGAAGACAGTGACGACTAGCTTTGCACATGACTCCTGGCACCAGGAACAGAAAAGTTTAAGTATAGGCATCAGGGATTGAATGATGTGTCATAATGAGCTAGCTGGCATGTTTATCAACACTATGGAAAGAATATTGTTACAGCATCTGAGGCTCTGGAGTCTAGAGCCCAAAACTGCTGGAAGGCCATTACAGAAAAAAATGTAGCATACAATATCATTTAATGACTGGGTTGCTCAGGAAGGAGATAATAAAATAATTTACAAACTAGCTCATCAATTTGTTCCTTCAAAAAAGAATCTTTTTTGCTTCTCAGAAGTACAGACCTGTAAGGTCTGACAGACATCATTACCTCTTCAAAATCAGTCAGGCAAGGTGGTCAGATGGGTAAGCAGTAAAGGCTGTTTGAAGAACTGATAAATGCCAGAAGCCAGGTACCAGCAGACAGCTAAAAGAGGGCTGCAAGGCATTGATGAGAAATTCTCTTTGCTCTTTTATCAGTGGCAAAGTTAACACTGACATCTGACTACAGTGTGTGCACTCAGTAGGAATAATTGCTCCATAAGCTCACCTTAAAGAAATCCAATCAAAAACTGTGCTAACACATAGTGAGTTTGTCTTTATGAGGTTGTAAATACAGATCATAATGGTTTTGAATATTGACACTGACTCTTTCACAACAAAACAAAGAAACACCTTATTAGATATAGGGATCTGAAAACATAGCTGGGAGGCAAGGCTCAATATAAAAAATTGCTTGTAGTTAATTTATGTTGTTTTATACCTCATTGTTTCCTTCTCTTAAAGTACAGGATTTGAACCTAAGTAATTTATGTTGACGCCTGCCTTTCACTTAGCAGAAGACATTCTCCTTCCTTTCTTTCAATTTAGGAAGCAAATATTCCTGAACAACTGTAGTTTTGACTTTGATAAAATTTAAACCTTTTTTATTTGTGCCTCCAAAATTGTCCTGGGACTGTAAAATTATTTGAGAACTGAAAGAGTATATTTTAACCTGCAATATATTTTTTTACTAAACTCCTTAGTCTAAAATACCTTCTTGAAATAGGACTGTGAATTCAGATTTTAAACTTTGCAAAGTGACCTTTTGATTAAACCAGGCAAAATTAAAACCCCATATCAGATTGCCAAACTGCACTTGGTGTTTCTGAAGACTCCATCTAAATGTCATGGTTTGAAACCATGTCTTGTTTTCCTTTCATGGTATAATACAGAGTAAATCTGATAACTCTAAATCATAACCCTTGGAGTTGACCTTCAGACTGGCAATCCCTGTTTAAAACTTGCTAAAAATCAGACTGCCATAGTGACCACACTAGTGACACTGAATCACCAGAAAATATGCCCAGTAGGTCATAAACAGAACTTTGATAGAAAAGACTCAGTTACATCGATAAAAATAAAATCTAAAAGCCAAAGATATGCATGTCCTCAGTTGGGTACCTTATGTAAAGTTATTTCAAAAAGCTTTAGTCACATTCACATCTGATGCTCAAACAACTCAGCAGTGCCCTTAAAATACTTAATTGCTCTTTTTTGTTTGTTTCTTTAAATACAATATTATTATTATATATTTATTTCCCGCAGGCATTTCTTTCCAAGTTCTAAGTTGATTTCTACAATATTTAGTTTATCAAAATATGAGTAGGAAAACAATCTGCATGTTTTTTGTGAAATAAGACACCTTTTTTCAACAGGCCAAATTTTATGCCGAATTTAGTAATAAAATACCAAAAGCATGTTAAGATTTTTAGTGGCTTCAGATCAAAACTATATTAATCTTTGGAGGCAGAGGTCCAGACTCCTATCATGCTGAACACGCAGCTGTAGTTTAACAAACACATAATAAATGTTTTTTCCCCACCCAGCATAAACAAGGTCAATTCAAAATGAAATGTCTTAGGTAGATTTAACCACTACATAAAGTCATTCTGAAAATATTTGCCTTTCTGTGACAGAAGGATAGCACTACATTAAAGAAATTGAACCATAAACTATATACTCAATAGAATTAAAAGTGCAAGATAATTCAGACTGCCCTTGAAGACTCTGCACTAAATACAACTGAAGGCTTCAGCCTAATTGGGGCTGCAGTCAATCATTGTGAAGCTCAGAAATGGATACTGTGTCTCATCTTAGTCCCTTAGGGATAAATTTACATCTGTCAAAGGCATACAACTAATCAGGGTACAAAATCCTTGTTCTGACTAAAACTGCTTCTGGAAAATCCAGTCTCTGACCATTGAAAATGGACGTGAAATGGCCATTGCCAGCAATCTAACAAGAACATTGGACTAAGGAAGGCAAACACAGGTGAGCCAACTGCAGTGGATAAAGATGAACACAGAAGGATGGATTTAGGCTGCTAATTACAACTGGGAATCACAGTCCCAGTGCCCTTGGTGTACTCCTGAGGACTATCCCAGTGAAATCATCCCAATCTAATAACTTCAAGCACACAGCATAGACCAGTCTGATATGCTGTAGCCATGCCCTTCTCACTGACAGCCTTCAACTTCTGCGCTGATGTAACTGCACCAACACGTAAAGCCAAGCTCATTAGTAAACTCTAAAGTATGAGTAGGAACATGACCTTCTATGGAGGCCTCAGGGAGTCTCAAGGAAAAGCTCCACTGCTGATGGCAGGACCATGATGATACCACTGCAGGAAAATCAGCTCTAAACAGGGGGCTCAGAGGTGTATCAATCTGCCTGTAGCAATAATAAAACACAACTGCATTGTTGGAGGCAAATGTTTGGTTTTGCTTTCTCAAACCCATTCAGAACATGCATCATCAGCATCAAAAACAGCACTGCCCTCCAGAGGTTCAGGCCATGACTTCAGGTGTGAATGCTCAGGGCTTTTACAGGTTAAGGTTGCAGAACTAATAAAAATAAACAACAGAAAATGTCCAAAGGGTGTTTTCTTCCAATAAATATTACAGTTTTTGGTAAACAATAAAATCTTTTCATAATACAGTAATGCAAAAAGCAACGCTTTCCAAGGAGCAGTATCTTGTTGGACAAAAGTGGTTCTATATAGTTTAGCTCCTAAAATTTTAAAGTATGTGTGGTATTCTTCAATCAACTCTATTGAATTTCCATAAGCATTAGGAAAATGTGGTAAATTCTGAGACCTAGTTTTTGGTAATTGTTTGGCTATTGTTTGCTAGGAGTTTGAAGCAATAATACAGTTGCTAGTACAGAAGGGTATTAATAATGGAAACACCAGTGTTCATCACACTTCTCTAGAAAATAGACCTTGACAAGAATTTCCAAAATTAGTAGTTATTTTTTAAGATATCCCAAAATTTTATAGGAGGCTTCTCTTAACCTGAAAAGCATCTTAAGAATGTAAGATTCATAACTGGGCCCCTCAGTTTGGGAAGGACGTTGAGACACTTGAGCACGTCCAGAGGAGGCAACGAGGCTGGTGAGGAGCTGGGAACACAAGTCCTGTGAGGAATGACTGAGGGAACTGGGGGTGTTTAGCCTGGAGAAAAGGAGACTCAGGTCGCCTTATCACTCTCTACAACTGCCTGAAGGGTAGTTGTGGTCAGGTGGGGGTTGGCCTCTTTCTCCAGGCAGCAACTGACAGAACCAGAGGACACAGTCCTGAGCTGCGCCAAGGGAAATATAGGTTGGTTATTAGGAAAAAGTTTTTCATAGAAAGAGTGATAAAGTACTGGAATGGTCTGCCCAGGGAGGTGGTGGAGTCACCATCCCTGGATGTGTTTTAAAAAAGACTGGATGTGGCACTTGGTGCCATGGTTTAGTTGAGGTGTTAGGGCTGGGTTGGACTTGATGATCTTGAAGGTCTCTTCCAAACTTGTGATTCTGGGATTCTGTGAAGACTGATAAAAGTGTTCATTGCTGAAGTAATTTCTGAGTTCTTCTGTGGATTTGGGTTGTTAAAAAGTGAGGCCCAATCAACAGCAAATGAGCATTGTAGATATAAACTAGATTAACACTTGATTGACAGATAGGTTTCAAGATGCAAGTATAAAGGGAAATCTTAAGAGAGTGAACATCCTGCTGAGTTCTGCAAGACTGAGTTCTTGGCTGTATTCTGCGCAGCATTTTTTTGTCACTGTTTGGGAGAAAACAAAAAGTTCTAATTAATGTTTGTAGATGCCACAAAGATTGTAAAAAATGGAAAAATCTTGAACAGTATTAGAGGTGCATAATAAACATTTGCTCCTATTTCAAAAGAAACAATGCGTTCTTCTGCTACATAAATATAATAAATTGGATCAGAAAGTTCATATTTCCTTTGCTCTTGGTAGCATGATCAAATGAATTGCCTAGTAATGTACTTTTTTCTGGTGTCCACAGTCCCAAAACCATGTTGATAAAATGAAGGATACAGAGAAGATGTATGGAATAGCCTAAATTTTGTGAAATAAATATAATAATAATTCTCTCCAAGAATTATTATTCAAAGATGTTTAGCTTGATAAAAAAAGAGGACCAAGGCTTATATCAGTAGCTGCATGAAAACCAGGAAATGTATAAGGGCTATTTAGTCAGATTGACAAATGCCTAAAGTCCAACCACTACCTAAAATGGGAAAAAAAATCAGTCTAAAAATATTATATAAAAGGATATCTATTTCTAGCAAGGAGAGTTATCAGATCAAGCATTACTCAACCAAAGAATTTTGATTTTCTCTTGAACTAGCTGTTTTTCAGTCCAAAATGGACAATTAGAAAAGAAATGTCTGTGTTCTTTCTCAAACTAATTTATTAATGGGCAACCTGTAGCACATGAGTTAGAGTGTACTGATTGATTCCAGGGTTTTTCAGGCAGCTTAGTAGAAATCTGCAAAGTACAGGTACTATACAGGATAACTTACTATGCTCTCAATAGTTATGCACCACTTTTAAATATTGATGTAAATAGATGGCAAACAAAGAACTTCAGCAGTTATTTTCCAGGAAAGAAAATGTAATCTGAATTAGCGGAGTAGCATCTCTAGGCAATTCACTTTGGAGGACTTATTCTCCGTTCTGTAGGGTGAAGAGAAAATTTTGCACTACTTCTTTTACCATTCAGGCAAGCCAAGTGCTCTTTAACTGTTACAACACACAAAGCCATCTTTTCTAATACTTGGTAAAGAAAATTCCCTGGACCTGGAACAGAAATAAGTCACTAGATGTTGTTGACACTTTTTGGACATTTGATGGTTTTGACATCTTTTCATTGGCTACTGAAGCAGTCAAATTGTTTTTGATCTCAGTGGAATGAAATGTAGAATGTGAGGGGGAAAGCCTGTGCTGAAAATGAACTCTGCAGTTTTATTTTCCTGTCTACAGGGCTCACTGTCTCACTTTTTGGGATCACATCCTTTCTTAACTGCCAGCACATTCCTAGACCCCAGGTACTCGTAGTTCATAAAGCTCACTGGAGAAATAAAAAAATTGTGACTGTTTCTGCACTTTTCTCTAACATGTCAAAACAAAAGGAACTTTTGGATTCTTTTATCAGCTCTTCTCAAAAGCAGCTTGAAACTATTCAGTCATTGACTTACAGGCCTGATACAATTACTCCCAGCACCACTGTAATAAAAACAGTACCTCTGTAAGATTGCTACTTGTAATTTTTGATTAATTTAAAAGAAAATCAAGATTTTTAATTAAAAGAGAATAAGCATTGCAAGGAAGAATTTTTCTGCTTATGAACTGCCTCAATAAATGAATATACAGAGCACCACTTGAAAGTTAAATTTGATCACAATTGAAACATATTTAATAATTAGTATTTAATGATACAAACCCAAGTATTGAAGGATAAATTTACTCAGAAATCTATACAGCATTATCTCAGTCTCTGCATGGAAAAACACTGAAGAATGAAGTCAAACTATGAGACTGGTTAGGAGGAAGTCAAGCTTGAAAAGGTTATCATTAACATATCTTCACACAGCTTAAATTTCTGATAGGGATTATATGAGTTTGTTCTTGTCAAAAATAAAAAAGAAAAAAAACAAAAAGACGGTGNAAGAAGAAAGAAGTCACTAAGTAGCCCAGTCTTTTCCTCATTCTTTGTTGCTATGTTTCCTTCTGCATCTAGTAAGGGAAGAGAAATCTCCTTAGGCTTCCTGTAAACTCTGGAAAAGTTTTTCATTGTGTTTTATATCAGTAGTCAGATTAAGTTCTATTTGGGCTTTGTTTATACTAATTTTCTCCCTACATAACCTCATGGCATCTTCCAAAGGTCATAAGCTCTCTTTTTTCCTGAGTTTCAGCCAAACCTCCTAGACTGTTTCCTCTTTAATCTATTATCAGTAGTCATCTGGAAAGTTGAAGTCCTCCATGAAAGCAAGAGCTGGTGATTTTGAGATTTCTCCCAGCTGTTATAGGAGATTTCATCTCCCTCTTCATCCTGGTTGAGTGGTCCATAACAGACTTCCACCTGCCTTGTTGGCCTTCCCCCTGAT
>WEZZ01030371.1:0-10307 GCA_013400585.1 Chloropsis cyanopogon
GCTTTGCGGATCGTGACACAGTGCTATAGGGTTTTTTCCAAAAAATGCAACAAGGTTTTAGTACCTTTAAGAAAATGAAGTTAGAGAGTTTTCGAGCACTAGAGTCATCTCAGTTACTGACTTTTGGATATATGGTATAGATTGTAAAGTCAGTGCCATGAAAGCAATTATTGATAACAGTCACAAGCATGTTCATAGTTGGTTGGGTGGGTTTTTTTTTGCCTGGCATGAACCTGGCAGTATGTGCTTTTATTAAGTATGTATCCACTGAAAACTATAGTAGGCACTTCCTGACTGAGTCATATATTACACTAATCTTTTATCAAAGGATGGAAAAGTGCATTGAGCTAAAATAAGAGTTGACCAAAGTTTTGCTGGGAAAACCCATTAAAAGTAATCATGCATACCCTATACCAACTATTTATTTCAGATGCATGCACTATTGCATTTTCTTCTTTTCTTAAAGCTACTTATTTCCACAAAGGCTATGAACTGGGGCTGTTTCATCAGAAGGAAAGCCAGAGATCCAGAAGCAGGTCCAAACACTGCAGTTTTCAGACACACTATTTTGTATGCCTGTTGCGTGCTGTGGCGCTCTTGCAGTAAGGGTTTTACCTATGTCTCACACAATACACATAACACTATTGTATTTGTAATGTATCTGTAATGAGTATTTATCCCCTGACAGCAAAATGTAGCCTTTCCACTTGTGTTGAGTGGTATCTTCATATTTCAACAGGAAGAGATGAGGAACAACAAAATAGCATTTTAATAGCACTGAATGATGATAACAGAAATAAAATGTGCAACAGCTAGATGACTATGTCTGATGTGGCAGTCAGTAACAGCAAGCAGGAATAAAAATAATTTTTGTGTGGAGGCTGCTTTAAAAATTTAGTTGGGATTTTTATTTTGTTTTGTTTTTTCATTCTAGGAGTAGAGTACAATAGTATTGCAAATAGCTACAGGTGCGATGTGGAAAGGAATGATTTAGTTTTAATAGAGATAATGGAACTGCCTCTATTTGATGCATCATGTGTTGAGCGTAGCTCATGCCACCTTGTGCCCAAAGAAAGGACAGCATTGACTGGCCCACAGTGGCAGATCTGCACACTCTTCCTCATGCAACCACAGTGACATCTGAGCAAACCAGAAAGATGTGCTCTTGGAGTAAATGACTGGAGTGAAATAGGAGCAGAGCCTTTACAGACAAGAGAAGAAGTTGAATTATCTGCATTTCAGACTTCTGTCTTGTTACTGGCCTGAAAAGAATTCTCAGCTGAGGAAAACAATGGATTGGAGTTTTAACCAAAAATTAAAACTTGGAGAGGAAAAGGCAGGGGTATGATCCCTCAGGAAGAGATAGGCAAGGAAAATTTAGGCTGATGGATAGAAAGAAAAAAAAATTAAGAATGTTTTTTAATCTCTTAACATGGTATTATTTATCATTGTTTTCCTTTTATTGGCTGAATGGAAGAAAACAGATAGAGACCTGCTAAACCTTGCCTGTATCGAAGATATGCATTCTAAAAAATATGCTACCATGCAGTTCTCTGTAGCACCATGGGGTTTGGATGGTGGTTGCTGCTACCCATCTCTTATTCCCCAATAAGCATCTCCTGTGGAAAAGCCGCTCAGGTAAACATTCAGGCAAGGCAGTCAAGTCCACACACATCACACTCACCACGGCAAGCTCAGCGAAGAGAGGCAGAAGGGCCTTTTTGTGTGGTCAGTTCCAGCGAGGTTTATTTCAGCAGGCCAAAGAGCAACCAGGGGCAAAAAGACAAACCATGTCCTTTCCACCAGGTTTATGTAGGGGCAAGTATGGGGGTGGTACCAAGGGGCAGGGGAAAGGGCATTGGCTTTCAGGGAAGAAGGGGCCAGCCACCAGGGGGATCACAACCAGTGAGGAAACAGGGAAAGGAGCAACAAGGGGAAGTTGGGACGTATGGTGAGAGGAACTGGGATGGATCCATATTGTGCAAGACTCCATGGGGAAGTCTTTTCTGTCTGCTTAGGCGGGGAAACTCTATGGTAAGTCTCCCCAGGGGAAAGCTTTGGGGAATTCCCTGAGGGGGAAAGATCCAGAAGATTCCACAGTTCTCAAGTGATTAAATAAAGTTCAACTTTACAAATTAGGGTGTTGAATATGGTAGACAGTGTAAGTAATTAGTAATTATCATGTTCAATTTGGAAGGTTTTTATTCCCATCTTTTGAAACTAGTCTGTTATAATGTTCATGAAGTTAAAGTTATTTCTTTTGCCCCTCCTTTCTCGTGACAACATGAGGAAACAATGGGGTTTTTTCATTACATAAGCTGTCCTGGTAATAAACAATGCTGATTATACAGCGCTTCCAGGGAATACTAAGGAATTTAGGTGGATGACAATGTGGGATTTTCAAGCAGTTGCCTCTTGGAAAGCACACTACTTGAAATTGTTATTGTTAAGGGAATTCAGGAAAACTTTCGAGAGTGTTGCCTTAGAAGGAGAGAGAATTGCTGAATGTGTATTTCTGGAGATGCTAGAAAACCCAAAGTTACTTTTCTTCTCTTTACCCACTTGTCAAAGGGTGATTTCTTTTTTTCTATAGCTAAATAAAATATTACTTTAGCTATAGTAAATAGTATAGAACCATCCTTTACTTTAACCAGGATGGTTCTAGTGAGAAGGGAAAGGAAGATGCGTCACCACTGTATGTACACTTGCTCAGTTGTGGGAAGAACTAACCAGCTAGTATGTGGAATCCAGCGGACTTGTACAAACATTACCTGGCCTTTCAAAGGTACCACATATAAATGTAGAAACATAGAATGGTATGAGTTGGAACAGGCCTTAAAGATCATCTAGTTCCACCTCCCATACCATAGACAGGGACACTTTTCAATAGACTTGGTTGCTCAGAGCTCCTTCCAGCCTGAGCTTAAATATTTCCAGGACAGGGCATCCACACCTTCTCTGAGCAACCTGTTTCAGTGCTTCTCCATCTTCACAGTAAAGGATTTCTACCTAATATCTAATCTAAGCCTACTCTCTCACAGTTTGATCTTCACAAGAGATGAAATGCAAATAGTAGAACCATTTGTATGTGTGCTTTAAAATATTGCTGACAATTTAACAAAAGAAGAAGAAGATTATAAAGAGATAATAAAGCAAACTATCAAAATGTTTAGGGTACCTAAAAATTTCTGTGAATGGCGTACTATCTGTCCAGTCTTTCAAGGAAAATCTTAGGGCAGTGTGGAGATAGACATGATATCTGCAGGAGTGTTTCTGGCTTTAAATAAATAAATAAATAAATAAAAAGTCTTTACACGGCCACTTCACACTTTGATCACAAAATTTATTTCATTGTAGTAATGATGAATATATTGGGGGTTATATCAGCCCACTCACTTCTTCATTAGTGTCAGGAATGGCTTTTTGTAAGGCATTACTTTTTATTTGCTGCAATGGCATTCTTTTAGACTTAGCGAAGAATGAAGAATTTATTGTCTTTGGAGAATAAAGAGAGACTGAAGTTAGCAATTCTTCTGCATCTTCTCCTTGGAGAACAGTCCAATAGAAATAAACTTGCAAAGTAATATCTGTGTGAACTAGAGTACTGAATGGTTTGCTAGAACTATTTATTCTTTGGGTTTTCTCTCCTACTCTGGCTATGTTTACATTAGTAAGGAGTATTCCTATGCTTTTATCTTGAAAAATGCTGCTGGCATATGTGTGAATGTATGAATATGCAGTTTTCTTAGAGAAATTGCTAGATAATGGTTGTTCACCAAGTCATCCTGATGGAGCTTTTTTTCTAAGCTAATGGAACTTTCAGATTGGCCAAAAATCTTGTTCTTTTATTGAACATAAAGAAATTTGAATCAGCAGGAATTGAGACTTGTCAATCTAATACAGCTTTATCTTCCCTTGCAAAATAATTATCTTTGATTATGTGTCAAAATACTTGTGAAAGCAGTATGACCTCCTTTGATTTAAAAAAGGAATGTAGCTGCATTTTTCATTTGACAAGGAAATAAATAAATTTTAATATAAATTATCAGCAAAACAGATTTTCTTCTGCTGACACTTATGTGGGTTTCTTTGGTTTTACTGCAAGAAGATTGTGATGGTTACTGCTGCATGCATGTAGAAAGATGAACAGGCTGCATTGCAGTGAGAGACTGATAGCTCATTGGTAACATTTTAATCAAAAAGTCTGCAAAATGAACCAGGCACCGGCTCATCACTATGATCCTGAGGAGCTGGAGGTATCCTGAGGACATGTGGGCACAGATTATTGGGTTGAACTGGGAAAGCTAAGGAAGAAGATAAAAGGCATATATGGTATGGTTGATATCTTGCACGAGCTTTGTGTATGAGTTGCTATATTTAATATTGGAAACTTAGCCAAAATGCCATTGAAAATTAGAAAATTTTAAGATTGGAAGCTGTTTATTTGTGGGACAGTTTTAGAGACTGGCTTATTATGCATCTTCTCTTTTAAAGTGTTTCTCGGCAACAGTGAGATCAAAACCATGCTTTTTTAGAAATAAGAAAAGCAAGCTCAGAAAGATTCCTTTTCTTTCTAAACACCAATGTTCTAATGTCCTTTTTCATTATAAGATTACTGCTGATCTGTGATCTAGATTGAGGAGTTAGGGGAACATCAAGTCAGACAGGGCTGTGTGGTAGATTATTGGCTTCTTTCTGAGGAAGCTAATGGCCATCATGAGGGCTGTGTCTACACTAATTAGTCGGTTGAGACCACTAGTGCAGTACTGGAGTGATTCCTTCATCTATCTTCACATACCAGGCATTGTTTTGTTTTCCTGTGTTTTTCAGCATGCAAAAAAACTCTTGTTTCTTATGAAGGAAGGGAAATCAGAGGCTGTTGTTCAAGACCTAGTATGGAGGTTAAGGCTGCATCATCCCTGATTCCCCAAAAGATATCTATCACACTGCTACCCTGAGGTTCAGGAGAGCCTTGTTGGCTCTTCAGCCAGTATTTGCAAACCCTTGCACTAGCATTCCTGGTACCAATTCAGGTAAATATACTACTTTCTCTTAATGACTTCAGAGTTGTTGGTGAAGAGGTTGTTAGAGGTCTCTGGTAGAGTCTAGATGTTTGGCTCAGAGTTACAAAATGAGAACGTGTGTGTGTGTGTGTGAGAGTGTGTCTGTTTGTGTGTGTGTACACAAAAAGCAAGTTTCACCAAGGCGTGTTAGCCAGTGCTGTACTCTATACGGGGACAAGACACTAATACTGATAGCAATGTAGCTGTTAAGTAGCTTAACTATTCAAAGCTCTATGACCTGCTTTAAAAGGGAAAACCAAAAAATCCAAAAAGAAAACACTTCAGCCCAAACGCCTATTTCTCTGATCAGGCTGCTGGTTTTAAATATATATTTAAGCTGTATGTGTGGACTGATTTTAATGGTAATTGTTGCCATTTTTTGCAATGGAGGGACATTGCAGTGAATCCAATTGTGTGTCATGCTCCAGTGTGTGGCTCCAGACTGCCATGTTACCTTTGTTTTCAAGAGGCAGTTCAGTTAAATGTCACACTGTCTCCCATAACCTAGACCTTGACAGTAATTTATTCTTGAACACTGCCTCCTCTTATGGCTGCTTCTTTGCTTAGATATTTCTTTCAAATTCAATGTAGTTTGAGACAAAGTTGACCTAAGTACATCAAAGGGAATTACAGTGCTGAAGAATAGTCTGCCAAGTGAAGCTAAAATTTGAATTATGAAACATTTAAGTATTTTGTGTTGTGAACTGGCAGTACTTTGCTCTTGTATCCTCTATATCAAGGATAAAAATTCAAAGATAGCTGCCTAACCATTTATTCTCACTGCTTAATAAAAATACTGTGGCATTAATTAAGTATATAATCTAAGTTTCCCTATATTTATAACAAAATCTGTTTAGATGGAAATTTCAATATTGTCTGACGCCATACATATTGTTCTTGAAGCTTGAGGGACAGTGTATGAAGAGAGCTGAATAAAATCAAAGAACTGTTGGACTCCATTGTAATTTCCTAGTGGACAACTCATCTTACAACCCAGTCAAACTTGGACTCCACATATTTTCCAACCTATTAGATCCCCATCTCCCCAGTTATGAAAACAACCTTGGGTGTAAATTTCTAAGAGGTTTTTTTTTTAGTCAAGTGTCTTGTTTTGTCCAAATGTTTCTGGAGAAGAAAATTGCCCAGTAGTTTAAATATCATAAACTCATGTCATAAAGGATATTTGTTTAGGAAAAGAAGCAAGCATAGCATTTGGTCTTAACTTCTTTATTAATGGAAAGTTTTAAGGTTTGTGTGTTTTGGTTTGGGGGTTTTGGTTGTTGTTGGTTTTTTTTATGTCAACTAAATAGGGACTATGAAATTTAGTTCAACATTCAAAAATTATGTGTAATTGAAATTAATATTTTGGAACATCTAATACTTACGCAATCTCATCATTGAATGTCAGTAAACAAAGACTATATGTGGTGTTGTGGTTAGCGGCGAGGACTGATGTATATATAGCATGGGTCTACTATAGCCTCTTTCTTTACTGTTCTTTACATTAAATTGGTATTCTATCTTAGCAAAAATTTATTTTAAAAAAACCCCTCTATTTAAAATTTCTTCATTTCTATAGAGTGCGTCGCAAAATATAAATGATAAATATACAAGATCTTTTCCTACACATCTGCTACAATTGGATTTTTCTACTTCATAAATGTGATTTATGAGTTTTCTTCTCCTTTCTTCTGATATTTCTCCTTTACTTAGTCACAAGAAAGCTTAGGAATAGAAAGATTAACATTTTTCTCAAGTTTTAAAAAAGCATGAAACTTCTCAAAATTTTTGAACTGAATTTTTAAATTTAATGTTGCACGACTGTCATGTTCCACTATGGGGAAACGCAGGGAGTTCTTTTAAAATGGATGGTCTTTTACAAAATTAAGCCAAATGAGACAAATGTTATATCTGAGAAGCATTTATAGGTAACAAAAAGGGCGTGGCCCTATTAAGAAAGAGTAGAAAAGACAGTAAAGGATTGTTAAAAACAAGGTCCAGTTTCCTGTTGGATTTTAAAAGTTTAATAAAGGGACAATAAGAAACATAAAAATAAAGCAAATAAATATGGCTGGGTGTCTTGGCACTATGCCAAGAGCACACCTTTGGTCTAGGGATAGTCTTTTTTATACTGTTTTTTACAGCTTATTCATTTTTCCAAGAACTCTTCTGCATGGCCACTCCTCGGGACCGCCTTTTTAGAGCATGCACATTTCTTGGTCTTTGTGGTTTTATTCCTTTTGATTCTGGGCTTGGACCTTCTAATTCTGCAGAAGATGACAGTTGATAACAGCCTTGGACCCCTTTCTCCTTACGTATGTTCTTGATAGTAACTTTGTGCCTCTTCCTAGAGTGTTGATAGCAATTTTGGGTCCCTTTGTCCTTTCCGTGAGGTGCTGATAATGTTCCTGGGCCCCATTCTCTGGTCCACTCGGAGGTTTATCTCACCCGGTCAGGTAAAAACACACTTGCTAAGTTCTTTGCTAAAAGAAGGAAAAACTACATCCACACAGCAAAAGCATTTTAACACTATATTTATCCTAATACTATAATACAATATCTACCTTACTATTTGCGAAAAGCCAACATTATAATATGCATTTGTAACAGGATGAAAGAAAATGGAAAAAGTGGGGGGAGAAAGAGGAGAGAGAGAGAAGAAGCAGGCGTTACCACCAGGAGGTCAAGGTATGCTGTCAATGTCCACATGGCAGGGGCTGTGTCCACGCTGGGGAGCCTGCACAGCTCTGAGGAGCAGGACTCCACAGGCACAGCTCCTGCACTGATGGGCGGCCAGACATGTGGTGAGTGGGCACTCGAGCATTCCGTGCAGAACCCTGGAAAGGGTCACGGTGGGGATCACAGCAGCAGGCTGGATCGGCAAAGCAAGTTTAGAGGCAGGCAGGAATGCAGAGATTAAGCAGGTTGGGTGTCAGGAACAGAGGGCAGGCAATAGCTGGAGCAGATGAGGAAGAATAGCTGGTAGGGCAAGACACAGACTACACACAAGGCTCAGAGGTCAGCCAGTGTCCAGCCAATTGCCCAGCGAGAGGGAGGACGAGCAAGCAAGGGCAAGCAGGGACCAAGAAGGGCAAAAACAAGGGCAAAAGAGCCAAAACCAGGCTAGAGTCAGGGCCAAAATAACAAAAAGCAGGCCATATAGCCAGGCCAAAAAAGAAGGCAAAAAGCAGGCCATATAGCCAGGCCAAAAAAGAAGGCAAAAAGCAGGCCATATAGCCAGGCAAAAAAAGAAAACAAAAAGCAGGCTAGAGCTAGGGCAAAGGGCCCCAAGAGCTTGTGACGCAGTTAATTTTTATGCCCCCTGGCTCCTCCCAAAGTCCGCCTGCTGAAAGGAGACCCAGTCCAACCTTCCACTGTAGTCCATTGGTGGGGACCTTTCACCATCTGTGGAAGTGCATAAGCTATATTTTAATTATTGTATTAATCTGCATTTGGTTTCTCCCGCCCCCCCCCCCACCTCCCCCCGGTGGTTTTGCCCAGACCCTGCCCCTTATCCATCCCGTCCACCCAGAGCCTGGTTCCCACGCCTCTCCCCGCCCACAGCCCCTACCTCTTTCTAGAAACACCCTCGAGCTCCCATCCCATTGGCCCCCTCAATGAAACTCCCTCCTCCTGGGAACCCGGGTTGGGTAACCCCCATGTCATGTAACACTCGGAGCCCCGCCATTGGTCAGAGTGTCGCCCCACCCCGGGGATACTCAGCCCTGGCCCCAAGCCGAAACCTTCACTCCGTGCTGCACCATCCTGCAATAAAGATCTCCCGGAGTCCACCCCTCGCTTTTCTGGCTCTTTGTGGCAACGAACTCGGTAGCACATGCCCAGACCCAAACCTGGTACCTCCTTACCACCAGTCAAGGAGGGAACAGGTAGACTGTGGGCTGAACGCGTCCCCTCCAGAGCTCGCTGGACCCTTTGGGGGATGCATTCCCCCAGCTGGTGCCCAACATGGCTGTGCAGATTCCAGCGCGCACCGCGGTTCAATCTCTCGCCCGGGCAGGGCCCCTGGCCAGCACCCGAAGAGAGGGGAGAGGTAGCGCCCACACCGGCGTCTCTCTGAGCCAGGAATCTCTGCGAAAAAATCCACCCCATGCCCGCTCTCCAGGAGATACTGGGACTGAATTGACCGCGGCCCCAAACCGGCGGAGGCTCATGACCATCTCTGGACTCTGCACCTCCTCAGAAAGGAGACCCCCGGACCGCACTGATGGCGGTTCTGAACCAGCAGACGTCCACGTCGACCCTGGCCTCTGCGTCTCATCGGAGAGTAAGCGGGACTCACCAGCGGCAAAAGCGCCAGAGCACCGCGCGCTCGCGCAAAACGCGGCTTTTAAAAAACAGCTCGCTTTGTTTCGGGTGCGCACGCGGGGCTCGCTCCCGCCGTCGCTGGCCAGGTCCCACCGGGTGCTGGCCCTACCGAAACAACCCCCCAGGGAAGCTTCCCAGTCCCCTGCGTGGACGGGGAACCTCCCACCGGATCTCGTGTGTCGAGGGAGGGGGGTGAGAGTGTGCGTGTGTGTGTGTGTGAACCTTTTTCGCAGTAAAAANACGCGGCTTTTAAAAAACAGCTCGCTTTGTTTCGGGTGCGCACGCGGGGCTCGCTCCCGCCGTCGCTGGCCAGGTCCCACCGGGTGCTGGCCCTACCGAAACAACCCCCCAGGGAAGCTTCCCAGTCCCCTGCGTGGACGGGGAACCTCCCACCGGATCTCGTGTGTCGAGGGAGGGGGGTGAGAGTGTGCGTGTGTGTGTGTGTGAACCTTTTTCGCAGTAAAAACCGCCGAGTCTATGGGCGCTAAGCCTTCGGCAGCTCAGAGGAGTGTTTCCCCTAGTTTATGGTGTGTTATAAGGTTGTGGTGTTTTGTGTTTGAAGAGAGAGCTAAAACAATTTGCGTTGCAGCTTTGTCGGGATTTTCCTGAGCTTGAAACTGAAACCGCCCAGCTCTGCAACCACCAGCTCTGGAATGCGGTCGTTAACAGCCTACTCTGTGCCGCGCGGGCGGGGGACAATGGCGCTGCCCACTACTTGGGACTAGCCGGTCAGATTCAACAGTCCCTCCAGGCGCTGTTCCCCAACCAAGAGCGGGGAGCTGACAAATTGTCTGAGTTCTTTCTCCGTACCCCTCCTCCCCCTGGGTCCCCTGAGTCTCCTGGGTCCGTTTCCCATCCCCGTGTTCCCCGCCCTGATCCGGCGCCCCGGGACTCGCGGCGACCGGGGGCCCCTTGCTC
>WEZZ01030371.1:29163-42160 GCA_013400585.1 Chloropsis cyanopogon
GTACTGCCCAAGGTGTATCTTTTGATGGCCTCGTTAATAAATACCTACTTCATTCCTTTACACATTGTCTAGTCTCTGTTCTAGGTAGCCTCTCAAGGCATCAGAAGTGGATTGAGAAGCAGCACTTTAGAATATGTACTTTAGAACTTAGTGCTGACACCAAATTGGCCTGACATTGCTATTAAAATAGATCTTTTGTGAGGCAAACTAGAATAACTCACAGAGCTAGAAAGAAAAATCTTCTCCCATTTTCTTTTATCTTCCATGGAGGATTTTTCAAAGTTTTTCTGAAGCTTTTGTTCAAAACACAAAGGTGGAGATTTGCTGCCTAGAATATCTCCAGGAGGTATCTATTTATTGCAGAGGGGGCCTAGTTTGCTTTGAGTGGATTTTGGCTGAAGGCAAAGCCTACGGATCACAGCTTTTGTAAAATATTTAAAGCTTTACTGATACTTCTAGTGCCTTTCAAGTATTCATTCCAATTTATATTAGTTTCTTACCAGGTGTTTTGCTCACCTGCCAACCAGTAATAGAATGTGGGAACAATGCTCTCAGTGATGGCTGGATTATATTTTTTTTTTAATCTCATAGCATAGCACCATAATTTTAAATAGAGTGGTGAAACTATCTGAAAACTGTGTGTAGTAGAAGATGAAACAGAGTAACTTTTTCAAATGTTCACTGCTCAGAAAGAAAAAAAGTCAAAAATAGCTGGAAACAAAGATAATGAATTCAGCTACTAAAAGGGCAATTTTTTCCCTCCATTTCAAGATTTACTCTGTCCATCTACAATGTGAGAAGGAAAAGCTCAGTACATTCTCCCTTGAATTTCTTAATTTTATGAAAAGGTATTGTTTCTTTTTTATTTTTGAATGGCACCAACTAGCATCAATGAAAAGTTTACTAAAAAGTCTGTTCTAAAAAGTGACTCTGTAGGATTAGCCAGGTTTAGAATAGCTTAGATGGAAGAAAAAGTCAAAGTCATGGCGTAGTGTGGCGTGGCATGGCGTGGCATGGCATCTTCAAGCAGTGCTTATACACACCCTGCTGAAGCTTGTGTTACATAGTGCTGTAGTTAATGATGTACAGGTGCAGACTGTCAGTTTTTATGGTGAGCAGCTTTGTGTAGCCTAGTGCTGTCTGTGACATGCTGGCTACCTATTAAGGTTGTAGCAAAAAAGATGCAGCCAGCAATAGGTCTTTGGGAATGCAAATATAACATTAGTGGCCTTGATAGAGTCTCACATTGGAGCCTAGTGTTCAGTCTTGCCATGCTAAAATGCTGGTGCAGCTCCATGTCCCTGAGAAAAATTCTTTCTATGACTTCCTCTGAAATAAGGAAGATAGTGATTTATGTATTTGTTTAAAACTGCATGTGAAGTATCTAAGCCCAGGTCCCTAAAACTTCATTAAATGCTAGTTAGAATCTTGCTAGTCTTTCCCTGACTGGTCTCTCCTGCTATGTTCTGTTTTTAAGCATGTTTCAGCATTTTTGCACATCAAGGTTGGAAAAAAAAAGTGTGTCAGACAGAAAAAAACATCTTTCAAAAATCCTACCACAATCAGTAAAATTTTAGTGAAGAACTTTTATTACCACTGAACATCTGCTCTCAGCTTTTTAAAAACTCCACCAGAATAGAGAGTGTGTGAAGCAAGATGATCACGGTCTCACAACTGCTTACAGTAACATGCTATCTCTTCATGTCACAGGGATTTTACAGTCAGTGTGGAGAAAACCACAAGATGATGGATAAAAGCATGGCCAGTTTTGAGACTGAAAATTAAGCCTTGTGCTTAATACAAAGTGCCCTATTGTGACAATGTCAGTATAGGATGATACTCTGCCTGGAATGGAGTAAAACAACTCAAAAAATGTCCTATTTTGCAAAGCTATCATTGGTGAACTGAGAAGGGGTGGCATGCAACTTTTGGTGCTGAGTCATGCTAAAACCTGTCTGACTCATCAACCCTGAAGTTTAACATCTTGATAGTGAGGTGAAGATGGGACAGATATTTTAAAAATACTAACCTGGCACAGCTGGTGTGGAAACATACAACTGTCAGTCAAACACTTTATACTCCAAAAGTCCAGTTCAACTTTTAAATGGCTGGTTCTTCTAACATATCCATTCTTGAAATGTGTGTGGAAATTCCTCCTTTGGATGAGGAAGCCCCTCTAGGTTTCTCCTTGAGGCTGAGAGAAAGAGATTTGCCCACAATTGTTGGTATGGGCACAAATCTCTACTTAAAATTTGGGGGTTTGGTAGTTTTTTTGCTTGCTTTAATATAATTTCTTTGACACAATACATTTTACTCTACTCTACTCTACTCTACTAGTAGTTTTAGATTCTATACTCTGCAGTAAATAATTCTGATTAAGATCTTTTTGTAAAATCATTTATCACATTAAATCGCTCATTTTTGTAGAAATATATCTGGTTTGTGATATTTAATGCTGAAGGACAAAGTTGTACAAATATATTTCTCACACCCCTATAACTCCTTAGACTTAAACCATTGACAAAGTCTGGGGCTATGATTGGATCCAGCTGGACCCAGGCTCCTCTCTGAGAATGAGGTTAGAAAACAAAGGGGGTCCTTTCTGCACCTTGTGAGTCAGTGGGAGAACTTTTCTAATAAACTTTGTCTGAAGCTCCCACTCCACCTGCGACAGTCAAAGGGGACGTAGGAATTGCAGTATCACATAAAATACATCAGTGTCTTGCCTGGTAACTGTTCACTAAAATGTGGTTTTGTTTTGAAGCTATTAAGGAGAATAAAACTAAACAAAACAAAACCTGTTTGACTTTGTGTACAATGAACTATATAATCCTACTATTTCTAAGTTTCTGATTGCAAGACCAGAGAAGATACTGAGTTTTAATTGAATTCACTTAGAGACAATCAAGCAGAGTCCTGGCAGCAAGAACTAGTAACTTTTACCCATTTGGAAGATAAAAGGTTCTAGCTGCCAGGGAGCAGGAATGCATTTTAAGCTGATATTCAACAAGTTTTTGAAAGGGATTTTGTCACAGAAGTTCCAGTTTGGGTCAAAATTAGGAAAAGTGATATTTCTGTGTTGTAAGGTCCTTTTTTAACTTTTTAAAAGCTCTGTCAGAATTTCTGGTATTGCATAGAATAATAAAGTAGAAGCAAAGATTCATGAGGAAAAAAAAGTAAAAGGGATTTCCAAAGGTCATGTGCACCATATTTCAATAGTAAAAGGATCATGCTTCCTTTTTCCTGGCAGTTATTTACCTGACCTGGTCTTGGAGAGAGGAATAAAAATCCCAAGCCCCTTGTGATGTAATTCCATAGACTTCCTCTGCAAACTAGTCCAATGCTTCCCAGTATACTAATATTAAATAAAACTTTACAAATATCCTTTTTCCACAACCACAGTTTGACTTATTCTGCAAAGGCCGGGTGATGGAACTTCATTAATCCTTTAGGTCCATGAAAGCTGCTATAATTTTTTCTTCCTGATATTTTCCTTTCTGGCTGAAAACTCTGGTAGTTTACTGTCTCCTTGTACGTCAAGCTTTCCTTTTACTAAACTGCATCCCTGATCCTTTCTGTATTTCCTTTCTAGACTACTCTGGCTAACATCTTTTTTAATTGTGAATGTGATACTCAGAGAAATGTTAGCAACTTCTCAGTAGAATGGAAAGATTCATCAAATATGCATTCAATTTCTGATAGAAATGGCTAATGAAAAAGTACGGTATTTTCACTGTGTTGTATCACAGTGGCATTTTGAATTTTTGTAAAATCAGTGGCCTAGTATAATACTCTCAGGCAAAAATGCAATCTTTATTTTTCATTCATATTGTGGTTGAACCCCAGCCACTGTCTAAGTCCTGCACAGCCACTTGCTTGCTTCCGTCATCGTGGGATGGGGAGAGAATTGGAAGAGTGAAAATGTGAAAAGTCATGGGTTGAGATAAAAAAAAAAAAAAAAAATTAGAGAAAAAGCTGCTCAAAAAATCAAAGCAAAACAAGGAATTCATTCACCATTTCCTACAAGTTCATCAATATATGATGGACTCCTATATGTTCATCAATCCCCATGAAAGCAGGGCTCCAACATGCTGAATGGTGACTTGGGAAGGCAAACACTAGCATTCTAAACATCCTGATTCCTTCTTCTTCCCCCAGCTTTACACAGTGCTGCAAGACCATAGGGTCCAGAATAACCCTTTCGTCAATTGAGGTTGACCGTCCTGGTTGTTTCCCCTCCCCACTCTTTGTGCAGCCCCCGCCTCCTACTTGGAGGAGTAGTACCAGAAGCAGGAAAGGCCTTGATTCTGTGAAAGCACTGCTCAACAACAAGAAAAGCATCTCTATATTATCAACACTATTTTCAGGATAAATCCAAAACATAGCCCCGTACTAGCTACTGTGATGAAAATTGCTAAAACCAGAACCACTTAGAGCTGCATGATAATTTTGTGGCCAAAAATCACACTAATTTCTAGAGTTGTCCTCTAATGTGTCAACCTTTTCGAATACAATGTATGTGGGGGGCGGGGGGTTGTCCGGCTAGCCCAGGACTCCTGCAATCCCCACAAGGACAAAGACAAGAGACGAAGGGCACACTTTCTTCTCAGGACAGGTGTCCCACAAGCTTTAATGTGAATCCAGGACGCCCAGGAAAAGAAAAAGGAAGTGTTCCCCAGTCACAGGGATTTTTTGAACCCAGGGGAAAGAGGGTGAGGGGGGAAAGAGCGGGGGGAAGAAAGAGACCACAGCCAATGGGAGACCACCAAGGGCAGAGCTGAGGCGAGGGTCCAACCTGGGGAGAAACCAATACTACAGAACTGGGAGAGGGAGGGGGTGCACAGAACAAACCATGTGGTACAAAGTAAACCCTGAGTTCAAAACACCAACCACCCAGTGCAAAAATAATAACTGAATAAACTACACAGTGCAACACAACAAATGTACTCTCATTGCTGTTAAAACAAGGAAAAATCAAGAAAATACTTCTATTTATACATAGTAAAATTTTCTGGATTGACAAAATGACCCCCATAAAAGAAAAAACTGTTCATCATGTTAATTCATAGGTCCTGTTCCATTCTGCATGATTAACTCTTCTCAAGTAACTGGACTTTTCAGTGACTTTACTTGAGTGGCTCATGGTTCTTTATTGACTTTGCTTACATTTGTGTTTATTCAAGAAGAAAATTTGAGAGCATTTTTTTTGTTTTTCATCATACCTTTAAGAAGAACTGTTTAACTGTCAATCTCCTGGAAATCCTAGAAATATAAGATAACATCGTTATCCTGCAACTGCCACTGATATTTGAGACATCCTAAACTATTAATTATCTGCCATGATACAAAATTTCTTTTGCAAATGTATTATTGTGAAGCCTACTGGACTCTACCAAGAAAATTCCACTCCATAAAGCCTTGCAAATTTTCATAGAAAGTCAGGCCACAAAGAATGGCTGGGTGGTTTTGAATGCAGGGTTAGAGTTTTGAACTGTCTGGTTTTAATGCTGATATTTTGTGCAATGTAGTAAAAAATTTTAAGGGACTGGAATAGTCAGAATCACAGTGACTATATTACAGCTGGTCAATGTGTTCAGTAGTCTTTTTGGTAAGGTGTAAAACCATACTGAGAGAAGATACTATTTGAAATCTCCTGTGTGGTCCATGATATTATGGAATCTGCTAGAAAGAACTGAAATAGCAGATTTTTTAGTGTCTTCTGGTATTCAGTTGTTTAAATGAAGAGAAATGGATTGTATCCTTTTCAAAAGCCTCAGACACAATTAACTTAATTACTATCTACTAATCTCTCTCGTCAACTTCTAATAGATCTTATTTTCAAGAACATCTTGCCAAGGAACAAACATCCAATATTAAATCACCACTATGTTAATCCCCTAAAATTGTGGATGCTGACAAGTTAGTCAGAAAGGGATTTTCCAGCTCTTGGCCTGTTCATGAGGAGTTGCTTTCTCACAAGCAGGGCTGAGAACCAGGAGAAGTTTGTGTAAACTATCTTGGGTGTTTTTGTAAGGCGTATCTCATAGGTGGTGTTTTTTGCATAGTGTTATTCTAACGTGTTACTCAGTAACTAACAAATGATGTGAGAGAGGTGTTCACCCAAGAACCAATGATTGTGTCCTAGCAATCCTGGTTAAAAAAAGGCAAGATTTTCTTTATACAGAGCTCTGTTAATGGCTTCTTTCATCTGGAATTCATGCCACATTCTTTGCTGTTATCAGACATAGCACGACATCAAATTATTTCAGAGCAATAGAATTTATACATCCTAGAGCCAGAGAATCACAGAATTGCACAATTGCACAATCGCACAATTGCACAATCACAGAATCGCAGAATCGCAGAATCGCAGAATCACAGAAACGCAGAAACGCAGAACCACAGAATGTTTGAGGTTAGAAGGGATCTCTGCATGTCATCTAGTCAAATATCCCCAGTCAAGCAGGACTACAGGGAGTCAATGTCCCAGAGAGCTTTTGAAGTTCTCCAAAGGGGGACACTGCACAGTCTCCCTGGGTAACCTGTGGCAGTACTCAGTCACACTCACAAACAAGAAGTGTTTTCTGATGTTTATAGGGAACCTCCTGTGTTTCCAAGTATGCTCATTGTCTCTGGTCTTGTCACCACTGAAAAGAATCTGTCTTCTTTACACCCTCTCTTCAGGTGTTTAGCAAAATTTGTAACCTTACAGCTGAGCTTTGTTTTCTCCAGGCTGAAGGGTTCCAGGTGTTTCAGCTTTTCCTCACCAATGAGATGCTTCAGTCTCCTGAACATCTTAGTTTCTCTTTTCTGGAATTTATCTAACACATCCATGTCTCTCTTGCACTGCAAAGCCCAGAACTGAACACAGTACTCCCGGTGTGGTCTCAGCAGTGCTAAGCAGAGGGACTGTATCACCTCTGTTGATCTGCTGGCTATATGTTGTCTAATGCAGCCCAGGATACCAATAACATTTGCTGAAAGGGCACATCACTGACTCATGTTCAGCCAGGAACCCCAGGGCATTTTCTGCCCAGTTGCTTTCCAGGTGGGTGTCCCTCAGCATACACTGGTGTGTGGGGCTGTTCCTCCCCAGGTACAGGACTTAGTACTTCGCTGAGGTTCATGGGTTTTCTGTCATCCTATCTCTCCAGCCTGTCAATCCCTCTGCATGGCAGCACAACTCTCTGATGTATCACTGCCTCTCCCAGTCTTATGCCACCTGCAGACTAGCTGAGTGGACATGCTGTCTCATCATTCAGTCCATTGATTAAGATACTGGGCAGGACTAGACCCGGGATGAACCCTCAGATGACACTAAACACCAAGAATAGCTACTGCAGTCGTTAGTATGCCAGTGGTCCCCAGTGATGTAAGGACATGCGTAGATTCACCAAATCTAAGGAATACTATTTTCCCTTTCTGTTGTGTCTATTTCTAAAAGAAAACATGCCCTGAGACTTAGAAAAGTCCATAAAACTGACTGTAAAACTAACTGTGAAACAAAACAGGTAACCTAGTGGATTTGGGAAAAAGGAGCAGTAAGGCAAAATAATTTCCAGTTTCTGAATTACAAAGCACATTCTTCTGTCTGTGGATACCTAATGTGATGAACTGTGCATGCACCAAGAACTTGCTTCCAAACATTGTCAAGCTCAAACAAGTAACTTTTTTTTCACTTTTGCAAACAAGGAAATGCATAATTCTTGCTACTCGTCTAGCAACATTTTCCCAAATTACCCTGGGTCTCTCTTGCCTACCTTAGTAAAAAGGGCTTTTTGCTTTGATATGCAGTGTTGAGGTACTCAGTGTTTTCCTCAGTGTCATGCAGTAAGTTATTCTGAAAATGGTTCCACTAAGAACTGTAGCCAAAATAGTACTGTACTAACTGTCAACATGATTTAGAGTCTCTATTAAGTAAACAGAGGATTGCTAATGCTATATTTTGGGAGTGGAATTCTTCTGTCTATCAGGGAATGAGTATATTAAAAACAATATATCATAAATAATACATTTCTCCATCATTTTAATTTGAGTACTTTCTGCAGTAGTTCTTTACTTACTGTCATTTGATCATTTCACTTTCTGTGAGCACTTCTGAGATTTATTATTCTTCTACCTAATTTTTTTTTCAGAAAAATGCCCATTAATAACCCTGCTCTGCATTCTTGTTGAGACAAAGAGTTGACCATGACATTGTTTGACCAAAACTAAACTTCCAAGTGATACATAGCACAACATAACCATATTTTCAGTAAACTCTTAATCTCATTAGGGAGTACCTCCATAAGATGTAACAGTCAATGTGAGATTGCAAGTGTATTTCCTGTTGGCATTTTGTTTGATACTTAATACCCGTAAGACTACAAAAAGCTAAATTTATCATTTTGATGAATTGGCAGTGAAGGATTTGTTGAAATAAAAAAATCTTGTATATGTGATTCTTAGAAGCATAAATGAACAATTGAGTATTGCTAAAGTCTTCAAAGTAAAATACAAAGCAAAGCAATGCAAAACAAACAAACCCACAACAGCCTCCAAACTAAAAAACATGACATCCAAATTGTCTTCAGTGTGTGATTCTACATGCAAAAAGAATTAACAGCAGGGTATGGGTCTTTTTTCATATTCTTTATATTCCTAATATTATAAACTGAGAAGAATATTCTTAGTGTCCTTATGTAAATTGCTTTTTTCCCGCACCATTAATTCTTTCCTAATAAACTTTTCTGAACTGGGCTTTTATGCCATGTGGTACTGAATAAATGGCTAATATATTGTAGTTTTTATAGCCTGGAGATAATAAACTTGTGTAAATAATCTGTGCTGCCAATGTCTTTCCTTAGCCAGAAAATTTTCAAAATTTACTTTTCTAGGGAGGCTTAATCTGTGTTTTTAAGAAATTATAAAAGCAGTATAGATTTGATCAAAAACGGGAGCTCTTCCACAGATACATTCTTCTAAATTTTGTCTTGATTGTCACCAATAAATGAATATATAACATAATAATAATTTTGTTCACTCTTCTTACCTAACTACTACCTAGTTAATATTGCTTCATTACCATTGAAACTAACATCTTCTTTCAATCTAGAAAATCCACTAACTTTAAAAGGAATGTGAATGTGTAATATAATTTAATAGCTTTCAAGTTTCACTCTAATTAGAGTTGCCTTGAAATTATGGAAAACTTTGAATCTTAGTTTGAGTACCTTATGCCCTTTGTAATGTGATTTTGCAGTGATGGTAGTACTAATGCCATGGGCTATGAATTCTAATTGAAATCAACTCTGTACTCAATTAGGGGGAAAAACTCATCAGTTCTCATTGAATATCATTGCAGAGAATTCTTTCCTTGGAGTCAAGCCCACTTTGAACTGTTCTGTCTTTTCCCTGTTTGCATGTTTCTTTACACCCTCTCAGCTGTACTGGTTTAATTTTTATAGAGCTGCATGGTAAAACAGATCAAGGAACTGATCCAGGATTTTTAATGTTTGTATCAGCATAACTGAAAACATATTTGAAAACCAGGTGTACTTAGAGACATCTTTGTCATTCAGCAAAATGATTGGATTACCGTCAGATTTATTGTCAGGGTAAGTTAGAGGCAGGTTTGCCATTAGTGGGAGTAGATGTTATGACTTCTCCCATGATGAAGTTCAGGTAACCACTTCAGAAATTTCATTCTTATATTTCTACATTCTGATATTAGTTTTACTTGCACAAATCCGTAACAGCTCCATCCAAGAAATGAAAAGCTGCTTGACCTTTTTATCCATCTCTCATTGTGTTTCAGTCATGTCTAGACATGAGCAGAAGCTGTTACTGCATTTAGAAGCCTTCCTCCTCCATTTGTGCCACTCTTTGCCCAAGCAATAAATAAACATTTCTCTTAGGATTCTAGGAAATTACCTGATTGTCTACAGGGTTGTTAGCCAAGTAAAACAACATACTAGCTAATATATTATTCATGTAAAAGAAAAAAGGAATTTAACTGACAGTAGTCAAACATGCTTTATTTAAATTCTTCATTCTTGCTTTGAAATTTAAAAGTTTTGTTTAGGACTGTTAATCAAGTTGACTTTTTGAAGGTGTTTTGTCTTATTGCTTTATGATCAGAGAAAAAAATGAGCATGCTCATTATAGAATATTTGTATTCAAAGGCAGTAAAGTCTATGCTCAAATGTGATGTAGTCAAATGCAAAGTAATATATTTATACATGAAGCCTGTCAGATGTTATCCTGGAAAAATCTTTGTAAAGGGCACAGAGATTATCAACTTCTGCTAAACTGATGTGGCAAAAAAATTTTTATATGATACTTTGGTGTATTATGAAAGGGACCCGATTAAAGGAGGTGATGTTATCTTTCTTTCTCTGGACATATCTCAACATATAAAAATAAAATTCTTAGAGCTGAGACCAGCTTTCTAAATTTTTAGTCTGTAGTTAAATTCTGATGGCATGTGGCAACACACAAGTCAGTAGAGGGTAGGAAAAGGAGACTTTTAAAAATAAATTCTTCAGGAAATTCTTCAGGTTTTCAGGATTATATATGTCTCATACATGTAAAACAATTATTATTTGTTGTGTTTAACCTTAGTAGGCAGTTCAGCTTGGTCACTCCCATGCAGCAGGATGGCAGAGAGGACTGGAAGGGTAAAAGTGAAAAAACTAATGGGTAAAGAAAAATCTGAGCATGCAAACAAAGCTTGCATAGTAAAGCAGGTCTTCACCAAGAATACTGGTTACTTAGAAATAAAAAGATCTTCTCTCTTAATGTCACGCCTTTGTTCCTCTTTCCACGGTCCTCCCCACCCCCACCACCATTTTTTATCACTCAGTACAAGACCTTATGACCTGAAATACCCCTTTCATTAACTTGGATAAACTCCCCTGGCTGCGTCCCCTACCAACTCCTTGCCCAACTCAGCCTAGACATTGGAGGGGCAACATGAGAAACAGAAAAGGCCTTGATGCAATGTAAATAGTGCTCAACAGTGTTATCAACATAGTTTTGATCACATATGTCAAATATAGCACCATGCAAACTACCATGAAGAAAGTTAATTCTATCCCAGTCAAAAGCAGTACACTATTTTAAAAAGTAGAAAATCTGGGTCACCACTATTTTAGCAAATAGACAAATTTCTAACAACTTTTCACAAAGACTACATGTCCTAATAAAAATTATGAAGAAATTTGGTATCACATTTTCTTCTGCCAGTATTTGTACTGTTGCTTCTAGTAAGAGGCCTTCCCATAAATTTCAGTCTTGTACCAGGGCCCATGCAGCAGTTAGTGTGAAGTGAAACCCTGTTTCAGGAGGCTTCCTGCTTAAGAACTGTTCTTCCATTTTAAGAATATTTAATAGTGACTGAGTGAAATGAGTTTGTAGGAATCATATACTTAAAGTTATACTAAGCTATAAAAATACACAACTACTTAAGTACATGATAGGCGATGGATGGTTGTCGCAACACAACATGAAATGAACCACACACACTCACTTGGAAGTCACGGCAAAGAATGAACAACTTTATTTTCTGACTCCGATATTTATAGAATTCCAACAGGTGGCCAAGGATTGGAGAATGAAGTTCCACCTCTCCAACCACACTGGTCAAACGAAGAGTCCTTTCTCCTCCTCCAGAAAGGAATGCAAAACAATCATTGTTTACATAAAAGTGCTTGAGAAACTCCAATACAAAAATGTAAACATCAGAAGGCTTAGAAAAACTCCAGAAGAAAAGGACAACATCTCACCCTTATTCCATTTAAAAAAGAAAAAGAATAAAAGAAAAATGAACAATGTGAAAAGGAAAAATGAACAATGTTCAGTGTCCACTCGTGGAGGAATCATCGGAGTGATCACTCACATCGTCTGCATCTGAGTCATCACTCGATGATCCATCCACTTAATGACTTTCAGTTTGGTCACGGTTTCCATTTTTCCTGTTGGCCGAATTCTGTCTCTGAGGTCGCAGGTCAGGACGAATACACTTGAAAGGTACCCAGCCTACTCCAGTATCTGTGGATACACACGTATACGCATGCCCCAAAGTGATAAGGTCATAGGGACTTTCCCACTGTTTGTTGATTAAATTCTGCACCCAAACCTTCACTCGAGGCTGAAGTGTCTCATCCGAAGCCTGCAACAAAAGTTGATGATTCAAAATGACAGGGTTATTTGAATTCTGCGGCACAGTAAGATGTTTGATGGTATACAAAGCTTTTGCCAACTGACTGTGTGGGGTTTCACCCTATATTCCCCATTTTTGTTTTTGAAGATCCCACTTCAGAGTACCATGAGCGCATTCTACAATGGCTTGCCCAGTCGGAGAATGAGGTATAGCAAACTTGTGTGACGCACCCCACAACTGCAGGAACTGCCGCACCATCTGCAATGCGTAAGCAGGACCATTGTTGGTTTTCACAGCAGAAGGTATGCCTAGAATGGCAAAGGCCTGCCTCCAGTGGGCAAGGACATTGCAGGCCTTTTCTCCAGTGTGAGCAGAAGGCCCACATCGCAGAGGAGAATGTGTCTACAGTGACATGCCCAGACTTCAGCCGGCAATCTGGGTGACATCAGCCTGCCAAAGCTCCAAGGCCCTAAGGCCTCTGGGGTTTACCCCTGCCGGCAAAGGTGCGGCAAGCACGTGACAATCGTCACATGACTTGACAATGTCATGAGCCTCAGTTGGCGTCAACTGAAACTGCTTCTGCAAGGTATGTGCATCCTGATGGAAAAACCCATGCAATTCCTTGGCCTGTGCGAGTGTGTCAGGCCGAGGTGCTACCCACGCTGGGTTCACTAACTTGTCAGCCCTTGTGTTACCTTCCACTACAAAGCCTGGCAAATTGGTGTGACTCCTCACATGCAGAACGTAATACAGATGAACCCAGGCCTGACTGGCACACCACAAGGTCTTCAGTAAATGAAACAAGGCAGGAGTACTGACCTCCTTCAAAACTGAATAACCCAACTGCTGTGCGAT
>WEZZ01030373.1:3881-31972 GCA_013400585.1 Chloropsis cyanopogon
CCCCAGAGACATTAGAACATCCCCCCATGTCAATCCTTCCTCATACCTACCCCTATTTCCAGAGAATTCCCTACTATCCTGCACCCCATTGGTTTACTTAAGCTAGTATCTGTCCACATATCTCATTATTGGTTTGTGTATTGTGATCCCCGCCTGGTGTTTGTCTCCAGTCCCCTTCCAATTGGTCCCTCTCCCTGCCCCCCCACTTTCGGACTGTCCCTTAAAACACCCAACCCTGCCCAAAAATCCGGTCCTTGCCTCTGTCCAGCCTTCGGGTAATAAAGATTCTCAGAGTGACAAGCGAGGCCTGTCTCGTGCATAAGTCATGCTGATCCATCGGGTGGCTGTGTGGGAAAACTCGGGGTCTCGGGGGAGTTGTCTCGCCCCCACACACGCGCGCTGGCGAAGCCCCGGAAGTGTGCGCAACATTTAGCGATAGTTATTGACTGATTTTGTCGAAGTCACTACGTTAGATTAGACAAATAATGACTAAATTAAGTGCCAGCTACAGAAAGCTGGTTGAGTATAACTACTATTAGTAGTCTTATGAAACAATTCAATTATGGAGTAAATTCATCTTTTTCCTAGGCCTTCCACAACTCCCCAGGTAAAGAATTTTATAGGTTGGAGAACAAAGAACCCAGGAAAAGTGCTAAAAAAAAAACCTTCTATGAACTTCTAGAGAAGCAAACTCTCTCACAGATCAAAATCTTACTGTAAAAAGGAGTATAATCCTGTCTTGGTGGGAGTCAATAGCAGAATACTGATTACAAGGCAAATAATTCACTCTAGCAGTCTGCACCAACTGTTATGTTTTGATATATGTGGGTTTTTTTTTTGGCACAATTTATGTTAGATCACATTCTTTTCAGTTCCAGGAAAAGAACCCACTTTGTAGGAAAAACCAAAAGAACAGAACAAACCTAACCAGCTAACAAAACAAAAACCTCAAGAAACAACGCTCTAGGTTTTACTATACAGTCTACCATGATTGCATGTGACATCTTGTCTCACTACATTTTTACTGGTGAGGTAATTATCATTTCAGAGCTTCAAAAGAAACAGGTGAATTGGTTTTCAATAAGTCATAAAACATTAGAAGCATTCTAGAGTTGGAAGACTGTTTAAAAATGTTTACATATGCATCTTACTTATCTATTGCCTCACCAGAATACCAATCTTGGACAAAATAAGGAACACATTACAACTGAAAAGATGAAAAAATAAGTAAAGAACAGCAATGAAAATTACTTCAGTGAGAATAGTTCATGGCAAAAAAAATTAACAACATCCTACAAAATTATTGTGGCAACATTTTTGATAAAACTATGTTTTATGGTCTTTTTTTTTTGTTTTGTACTAGTAATAGTTTTGATGTGATTCACTTTCATTATCACAAGACACTTGATTTGGTACATATCACAGATATCTCAGCAAAAGATAGAAAGGAATTTAAGAAGACACTGCTTATGGGGATTAAAAATGACTAAATTACTTGCATCTTAATGTAAATGTAAAACTTAAATGAAGATATGACACTTTAGAAGATCTTGATTATTTTTTCTTAACCATTCATTAATTATTCTTAACAATGCAATGAAAGAAAATAATCCACACATTTTTTTTAGAGATGACTCAGGTGTTCAACAGTAGGGAAAATTTATTATGTAGTGTTCTGAGTGCTTTAGTAAGCCTTTTGCAGTGGAACAAGGTTTCACCCAGTAAAATTGAAAGAAAAATAAATGAATTACAAATTATATTTTCTGTACAGCAACCTTATCTCTGAAAATAGTGGCTTAGAGAAGGTTTGTGATCATTAGGAAAATCAACAAAACACAAGCAGCTAGTGACATTATTATCCAATTTGTTGGTCCAATAGGAATAAAAACGTAACTTCACAGGAGGAAAAATTCAGTACTTTCATGGGACCAACATTCCTTTTGGTTCTAAAATCTCCAATTCTAAATAGCAAGCAAAAATTAAAGATGCAAAGAAAAAGTCATAGGGATTATTGACAAGGATTTTTTTTCCCCCTGAAATCTAACACCAGAGATTCTGATCTAATTGGTTGTTAATAAAAGTTTGCAGGTGGTTCAATGACAGTTTTTAAGCACTTAAAGGATGCTATTTGGAAAACATTATTTTATCAAGCATAGGAAATTTAATTAAATTTGTTGGCAGGAAGCTGAAGCTAAATAAACTCAGGCTTTAAATAAGGTAACAGTGGTACAAGAACTATCTTGAAAGTTGCAAAGTGAATAAATGCACTGTACAAGTTCTTGTAAGTTTATGACTGCAATATCAATTATTATTGCTCGGTTGATAGCTTCTGAGTTACCAGAAAACTTCATATTTGGACAAGAAAACATATTCATCTCTTCTTTAGCTTTCACATAATTTGATTTCCTACGAATAATTTTCCTCTAGTTAGCTCTTTGTTAGTTTTCTTTTATAACTGGATGTTGTAGTGCACTGTGTAGTTTATTTAGTTATCATTTTGCCCTGGGTGATTGGTGTTTTATAACTTGGCTTAGACTCCATATCATGTTTTACTCTGTACTTCCGCCCTTCCCCTCCCCCTGGAAATGGGCTGTCCCCCAGGGGCTGGGACCCTCCCTTCAACCCCACCCCCAGTGATTCCCCATTGTCTCCAGCTCCTCCGCCTTCCCCTGCCCCTCTCCCTGAGGTCTGAAAAGACCACCTGGCCAGACCAACTTCCTCTTTTCCCTCCCGGACATCAGACAAGACACATTAAAGGATTATCTGAGAGCCAAGTCCTGAGGCAAAAGAGCAGCTTTTCATCTCTTGTTTCTGTCCTTGTGGTTTTGGCAAGGGGTACCCCAGGGCTAGCTGGAGTACAGTACCCCCCCGAAGCCAAAACCACAACTGGATTCTCAAAACAAGATTAGGTACACTTCACTGTCTCGGTTTTCCCAGGTTTCTTAGCATAGCTAATGATGGATACCTGTCCCCTCAGAAAAACTCTGAAATGCAATTGAAACTGCCCTCTCCAAGACCTTAACTTATATTGTTAATCAACATTTCTTTAATTTAATGGACCTAAATGACCAGTTTCAGAGTCCACTCATCATTTAGCACCCCTTGCCTTCAGGTTTTTCCCAAAAGCAGAATCCTGAATTAGAATTTTTCTAAGCTCGTGCAGAAACAGAATGCCATATTGGATACAATGTAGGACAAAGCATATTGCAGACAGAATGAAGTGGTGGCTACCAGTGTGAACTAAAGAACCGCAGGCAGATTGTCAGGATAGTGCATTTATGCACTTAGCGTGAGAAAAATGGAAGGGATGATGACGGAAAAGGAAACACACTGGAAAATTGGAGGAGAAAAGTCTTTTCTCATCACAGCCCTAGGACAGGTTGAGGAACCAGATTCAAGGGTGTAGCATAACAAGCCCGCTTTTCATCTAGAATTGTAAATGCATTGGGTTTGTATGACCAGGTTTTTAGTACAGGGGGGCTACAAGGTGGCTTCTGTGAGCAGCCATCAGAAGCTTCATCCATGTCCAGCAGAGCCAAAGCCAGCTGGCTCCAAGACAGATGTGCCAGATAGGTTTGGTCATTGTCACAGGACACCGAGACCCCCTTGGTCTGTCATCCTACTGAAGACAGAGGCAAAGAATGCGTAACACAGCTGTGCCTTGTCCATGTCCCTGTTTGTGAGGTGACCATCCTCATCCTGCAATGAGACAATATTATTTTTACACTGCCTTTTGCCATTAATATATTTGAAAAAACTCTATTTACTGTCCCCAAAGTTTCTGTCTAGCTTCATCTCCAGTTGAGTTTTGGCCGCATGAATTTTCTCCTTACAGTGGCAATCAGCATCTCAGTATTCTTCCCATATAACCTGACCTTACTTCCACTTTCACATTTGGAGACTTTGCTTCCCCTGAAAAAGAATTTTTGTTTTCCATCTTATTTCCGAAAGAAGAATCTTGTTCAGTCAAGCCAGCCTTCTGCCTCCTCTGCTTGATTTGCAGCATTTAGGAATTGTCTGCTCCTGTGCCCTTAGGAAGTGACCAGCACTAATGGATGCCAGCACCTGCAAAAACATTTTACACAAGGAACTTTACTTACTAGTTCCATAACCAGCCTGAAGTCTGCTCTCCTCCTGTCCAGTATTGACATTTTATATTGAAGTTAAAAAAAATGAATATTGAACTCTTGTTCTCCATACTTATTATCTTTTGTTCTCTATATTGTAATGCAGTGGGTTATGGAGGGAGTCCTTGTTTTCACAATACAGAAATACATATATTTCACAGGGCTTCACAAAGAACTTCCTCTTCTTCAGGAGGAAGTTTTTTGCTACCATGTTGAAGAGTAATGCAAAAATGTTATGCTCTTCAAAGCTTTAAGTACACAAAGTAATGTAATATACTGTAAAATGAATCTGGTGTTTTACTTGTCAAGAAGCAATTTTCAGGAAAGTATCAATGCCACCCAGGTAGCATGTAATTGTAATTATTACCTTTTTAGAGTAACACTGAAAATACATCAAATTTGTTGTTGCTATTCATGTTTTATTTTTGTGTGGCTGAGTTGATAGCAAGTAAGACCAGAACAGCTTGATATAAATATATGGCTTATGCAAATCCACTTAACAAAATCTTTCTTGTCATAGCTAAATTAACTTTTTTGTCTCTTGATTACATTATTCAATATATTTTCAAACACTGAAATATATCAGGAACACATGGAGCAAAAATTCATTGAAGAAAACAAAGAATTTTCAATTAATTCAGTTTCAACATGAAACATCAGTTTGATAGAACAAGACATACAGTGATATTGTATGAGATCTAATGTGTGCTTCATCCAGGTGACGGGTGTGCCCAGTTTAGATTTTAAAATAGAAATCTGTCAGGAGCTGGTTGGATTACTATGCTTATTCTACATTTTATTCTTGGGACACAATTATATATACTGCATTTATCTACTTTATCAACAATGTCCAGATCAAGTATTTCCAGCTATGTTGCTAACTTTAATTTCTAAGGGCTGCAGAAATTATGTCTGTGAATTTTTCTCTTCACACAGAGGTACAACCATCAACGTTCTTTGACAGCTCAAAACTGTTTGGTGTAACATACTAGAATCAACCACCACACATAGTTAACTCCAAATGTCTGTATGGGTTGTTTGAGCAGCTGTGATACCATTTATTGTATATTTGTGTCTGATAGCAACATTTTCATTATTTTCACCAAAGTTCCATTTTTTTTGAAGAGAAGCAGACCTGTAGCCACCTGTTATTCAATCATCTTCCTCTATTCTTTTTCTTTTAGGCTTTTTCTTAGACAAGAAGACAAGAAAAACACAAAATCTGTATTTTTCTCACAGCAAAAACTATTCTACCTTCCAGTAGTTCCTTAGTGTTATAGCAATATGACTCTGTCAGAAAACTTCTGTTTACCTTTGGGTTGCGAATGCACCCAGGTAAATTTTGGAACCAATTTCTTTTTTACTGAAAATAAGAAAATACTGGCTTCGTTCTGCAACATATAGTTCATGTTTCTTTGCATTATCCAAGTATTGCATATAATTTTTATTATCATGATTATCAATAAATGGAATTGAAAAACAATAATAGCACTGTTTATCATTCAAAATAGCTGCAATTTAAAAGCTATTCTAACTGCTTTGGAAAAAGTGAAGAAAGAAGTCACCTTATTACATAAAAAGCAAATACCAAGAAAATATAAAAATATTATTGAATTGTAATTGCTTGTTACTACTTGCCTGTGTTTAGAAATATGATTTTTTCCCCCTGAATTTATTTGCAGAACTTCACACAGGTTGGAGAAATCTAATTTTCAGCATTAAGTAGATTTTATAATGTAACCATCCACCGAAATGTGAAACAGCAGAAGGAGAATGAGTTTGAACTCCTACATTTTAGAAGTTAGATGGAAATTCTCCAGAGAGGCACTGTTTTTTTAAATATGACATTTATTTTTCACTTGCACATTTGTCTGAGAGCTGTTGTTTGCAAGTTTGAGGAATAATAGAACAGATTCTTAAGTTTTGTACGTCAGGCAGTTGTAGTATGAGATGCTGGAACTAATACATTCTGTTAGGGGCTTTGGTTTCCTTGTTTATTCATTTTGTTTTGCTTTTCTTCTTCCAGAGTATTATTCTGTAGGTGCTTCTAGTTTTGTAGCTTTTCAAATGTTCAACTAATGCAAAAGACTCCACTACTCTGGTGCACAAGCGGTCAGAGAGCTGGAACACCTCTCCTGTGAAGANATATTATATTATTATCTGGGTGGGGAAGCACTGGGACTATTTGACCAGAGCAATTGTGGATGCTTCAGCCCCAGAATTGTTCAAGGTCAGACGGGTCTTTGGGAAATGTGGAGGTGTCCCTACCCATGGCAAGGAGGTTAGACTGGAGGACCTATAAAGGGTATTTCCAACCCAACTTATTCTATTATTCTACTATACCATTATTCCACTGTAAAGGTCCAAGGTATAAGTTAATGCCGCAGCGCGCTTCCAGGGATGTCCCAAGCGCTTGTTCAGGGGCGCGACAATCTTCCCCTGGCGGGCCCCGANTATTATTCTGTAGGTGCTTCTAGTTTTGTAGCTTTTCAAATGTTCAACTAATGCTAAAGACTCCACTACTCTGGTGCACAAGCGGTCAGAGAGCTGGAACACCTCTCCTGTGAAGAAAGTCAGATTTGAGTTTGCTCAGCCTGGAGATGAGAAGCTCTGGGGAGATGTTACTGTAGCCTTTCAGTACTGGAAAGAGGCTTGTAAGAAAAATGGGCACAAGAATTTTAGAATGGACTGTTATGATAAGGTGAGGGATAATGTTTCTTTTTAACTAAAAGTGAGTAAAATTTGACTAAATATAAGGAAGAAATTGATATGATATGATATATGTNGGTTAGACTGGAGGACCTATAAAGGGTATTTCCAACCCAACTTATTCTATTATTCTACTATACCATTATTCCACTGTAAAGGTCCAAGGTATAAGTTAATGCCGCAGCGCGCTTCCAGGGATGTCCCAAGCGCTTGTTCAGGGGCGCGACAATCTTCCCCTGGCGGGCCCCGAACCTCCCACGCAGTCGCCCTCCTCCGGATCGGCGTGGAGAAATGATGACACACTCACAGGACGAGCGTTGCTTGCCACTCTTGCTTGCCACTTTATTTAACACAAAAGGCTGGGCAAAGGTAAAGACCAAAGCAAGACAAGGACCAGGGCTTGAGTAGAGGGTTATAAGGGAGAATCTGAAAGCGTGGTTACAGGGAGATAGACCAATAGCACAGGGCCTGGGGAAGAACCCTGGGCGGAGACTACAATGCACAAACCAATGGGGAACTACTTGGGAGGGGAATAGGTTAAGCTAACCAATAAGGTACTGAATAGTGGGGAACCTTCTAGAGAAAGGGGCAGACATAAGGGAGGATTGACGTAAGGGGATGGCCCAATGTCTCTAGGGGGAAACCAAGGGAACTAAAGGAAAGGGGGGTACAGAACAAACCACATTACAATAAATAATACAACAAAACACACCACAGCAAGTTAAAATCTCTGAAGGGGCGATTTTCTTGCAAATCACTCAAAAACACCTACCTATAGAAGCAAACATATATATATATATATATCCGTATACCTCAGCACTAGGATCAACTTAACTGCAGGTTTATGCTAAAGAAAAAAGGAGCAAAACAAATAAAAAACCAAAAACCCAGAAAATGATGACTGGTGTGGACTTGATGCAAGATGTTTTATGATACCAAGATTTATTATATTAATTCTATACTATATAAGGAATCTCTGATACATTTAACACAGGATTACCTTTACTCCTTTACTTTCTTTGTATCTTCTATAAAATGGAGTTTGAAAAATTTTCTACCTTACTATGAATACATCAGAGTCTTCATACTGACAGTAAAAGTCATAATTGCTGGAGACACCACTTAATTCCTAGGAAGCATAGCATCAAGCAATTGCATACTGTTGCATTTATATTTAATTAACCATGGAAGACATAAAGCCTTCTACCTTGATTTGTGATTGTATGCTGCTTTGCTATTTTATTATCTCCATAGTGCAAACAACTTCAACTTGGATATCATCAAGATTCAGAATTCAAGATTTCTTATTCTGACATAAAGAAAGATTATTCTTTCCCAGTTTTTTAAAACAAATACATACATAGAAGTGGGAATTGGGTACACCAACCACAACTCCAACCTGGCCATCATTGTCTGAAGCAATGTGGAATCATATTTTTGGCAAAAAAAAACAAAGGATGGTGATTGGACAAAATATATGAATTCATTTTGCTCAATTACTGAACCAAAAAAAGTGTTAAATAGTCCATTTCAAAAGCAAATGAAAACAGGACTTTTTTCTCAGACAGAAGGAGAAGAATTGAGATTTTAGACTCTCCAGGGTGAAGAATATAATATGAAAGGATTAATTGACCCCTGAGGAAATTAAACTAAAGATGATATGCCATACTTTATTGATTATGTGTTGGAAGTGTGTTCCTGTACACCGGAACTAATTAAATGTCCAGGATGTCAGGATGAATGAGAGCATGAAATTCTTGATAATTATTAATAAAATTGACCTGATGCTTAAAATTGATCCTGCATGTCCCTCACTTACCTGCACATTCAGATCAATTTTCGAGACATTAGATTTTTAAGTCCCTACTAACAATCAATGGCATATATGAACTTTCTTTCCCTGAATTAGAAAGCAGGGTGTAAAAAAAACAAAAAAAAGGAAAAAAAAAGGCAGTTGTGGTTTTCCTAGAAATACATAAATGTCTTCAGGTACAGCACTGGTAGCACACAATATGTGCTAAAATGTTGCGTAAATAAATCCACTGACCCTTCATACATACAGAAAGTTTAATAACTAAAGACTACTAATATTTTTCTATATATCTATGAAGGGATATAGGGGAAAGTGAAGCATACTTTACATATGCTTTAAATAGCAAAAATTTTGCAAATTGCTGTTTTGTCTTTCTACAAAAAAAAAAAATTATTTAAATGAAACTTTCTTCTTGACACAAGTTAGAGTCTTCCTTTTAAATGTATAGTATTTTACCCACATTTATGCTATTCAGTGGAACAAACAGAAAGCAAGTCTATAATTTCGTGACTTTATATCCCTTCAGAGATGTACCTGTGAAAGGTCACACTTTCCTCAATATCTTTCAAAAATGTGATGTGAGAAAGAATAAATCCACCAAAAGACCATGAGAAGCAGGAGACTATGTTAAGAATAATCTAGATCTTATAAATTGAGGCAGTAATTTAAGACATGATATTAATTATCTTCTGAAGACTTGGATTAAACAGCAACTACATCAACAAATTCAGTAAAAATTTGTTTTCCCAAAGAAAGTTGGAATTATTTTTCCCATTACTTTTTCTTTCTGTTTTCTGTGAATCTTTTCTAGAAAACGTAATTTTATATTGGTATATCTATTTTTTTCTGTAAAGATATTTTAACTTTTCCAATGTTTTGAACAAGGTTATCTTTAAAATTTGACTGACATCTATTTATAAAACTGTGTTTTCTTATATTTATAAGGTTAACAACAAAAATAAATCTTATTCAACTTTATGTAGAAAGAGACATATATGGAATAATGCCAGTGGGGGTGGTGTCTTATATTTAAAGAAGGACTCTTTTATTTTAAATTAAGGTTTGCATTCAACTGACCAGATATTTGTTAAAAAAAGATAATACCAAGAATATTAATTGCAAGTGAACAACTCTGAATATCAGAGAGAACTACCTCTGTATTTCACTGATTTCCTAAATTTGCAGTAGTTTTAGTCAGCTGGAATCTTCAAATTCCTGGAATCTCATTGCATAGTTGAAGTCAAGATGTAGTTGTAAATGTGTAGGAGAACTGAAAATAATGTGCTGCACGAAGGGACAGCAAGCACTGATGAACATTAGATTCCCAAGTTTCTGGTGTTAAATGTAACTGATTTCTTTTGAGAAATGGTCAGTGGTGAGAATCTGATCTATCCTAAAAATCACTGTGCATTAAAAGGTAGCAAAGGCAAGGAACACAGTTGCAGCTGCTTACAGCAATAAAGACTGCTATAAAGATATTGTTTCAGATTATTGCTAGCATGACACTTCCTCATGGATAATCAAGGATATAAATTGGACCAAATTATTTACATATCATTACCAACACGTTTTGTCGTAATGACACATTATGCAAACATGATAAATTGGCCAAATATGTGAGAAGCTACTCACAAGAACTAGGGAGTTTTTAATAAAAATTAATGTTTCATTAAAGTTGATTTTAAATTTTTTAATACACTGAAATTATTGTAAGCTTGTAAATGTTGCAATGGTCACATTAAACAGACATATTTAAAATACTCACTTATATGTTGTTCAGAAGAACATATACAAAAAAGTCTACATGGAATAATTAAAGATGTATGAAAACCAATTTATTTAGGTAAGCAGCTGACCTTTTTAAGGACTGTGTTTGTGGGTTTTTGATGCTGAAAAAGTCCTGTCCTTATAAAAGGGGAAAAAGTGGAGAGCATAAAAGCCTTGCAGTAGGGGAAAAGGTAGGAGTTGCTCAGTTTGGATAAAGGAAATATCCTTTTTCTAATGTCACAGAATTTATCCAAAAATGAAGATGTTATATCTACAAACATGAAAATAAAAATATGAATACAATTATTTTTACATCTGTTAATATAACCAGCAGATTTCTTGTTTCTGGCTTAATATTGACGACTCTTTCAAATATATGGACCTAAGTATATCTATATGTGCAAGGATACATACACATTTATATAAGGAAAGGGAGAGAGTGACTGAGTAGATTCTGTTACATAGCCTGACTATAAAACCACCATGCCTTATTTTTTGTAGAAAATTTTAAAAACTCAAACACAAAACCAAAAAAATAAAAGAATAGATCTATTTTCAAAATATGTTCAAAACAGTACTTCTTGAGAATTAGGATAACAGATCATGTAAGCTTTCACAGGCTCTGCAAGTCAGAGTGATCTGCAGTACCCTGTACAAAGCAGCCTTGCAGACAAGTATTTTGAGGTACTGGTAAACGAGAAACTGGACACTGAGCAGGCAATGTGCTCAGAAAGCCAACTCTGCCCTGGGCTGTGTCAAAAGCAGCCTGACCAGCAGGTTGAGGGGGCCGATCCTGTCCCTCTACCTTACTCTTGTGCGACCCTACCTGGAGTGCTGTGTCCAGTTCTGCAATTTCCTGTACAAGAAAGGCATGAACTTGTTAGAGGAAGACATGCAAATGCTCAGAGGACCAAAACATTGTCCCACAAAGAGCTTTTGGGAGAGTTGAACAGAAGAGCTCACTGGGCAGGGACCTACAGAGATCACCCTGTCCAAATGGCTGACCAAGTTGGGGTGACCAAAAGTTAAAATGTATTTTTAAAGGAATTGTCCAAATGTGTCTTAAACACTGACTAACTTGGGCCATCAGCTACCTTTCTAGGAAGCCTGTTTGAGGGTATGACCTCACTCAGAGTAAAGAAATGGTTCCTGAGGTCTAGCTCAAAACTCCTCTGATGAATCTTTGGTCTATTCTCATGTGTCCTGTCATTTGATCTCAATACCCCTCTCTCCAAATCCACAGGGAGCTATAGAGAGCAATGAAGCCACTCCAGCCTCATTTTCTCCAAACTAGTTAGGCCAAAGTTAGCTGCTCCTCATGGGATATTCCTTCCAGCCCTTCCACTAGTTTTTTTGCCCTTCTGTATGCACCTTTGCATCATTCTCAACACTGTGGAGCCCAGAACCGCACACAGTGAGGCCACAGCAACACTGAATACAGTGGGATAATAATTTTTGATCAGCTGTGTTTGGTGCACCCCAGGATGGGGTATGCCCTCTTGGCTGCCAGGCTCCCTGCTGGCTCCTGCTGAGCCTGCTGTCAAGCAGCACCCCCAGATCCTTTTCTGCAGCCACTCAGTACTTAAGGCTTATTAGAAAGATGGAGTGACACTTCTGTTTACCAAAGTCTGTAGAGACAAGAGAATGGGGAAACAATTTTGAACTGAGAGTAGATTTATACTGGATTTAAGGAAGAAATTTCCCTATTCCTTGAAGTGTTCAAAATCAGATTGCACAGTGATGCAGTAATAAATATCTCTGCCCATAGCAAGGGACTAGATCAGGTTTTGGCTGGGGCTACATGGGGTGGCTTTGTCAGAAGCTGACAGAATCTTCTTCCATGTCCAGGACAGACAATTCCAGCCAGCTACAAGACAAGTGAGCTGCGGACCAAGACAGGGCCAATCAGAAATAGTGGTAACACTTCTGTGATAACATATTTAATTCAGAAGAGAAAAAAAAAAAGGTATTGTGTAGATGCAATTTCAGCCAGAGAAGAGGGAAGTGAGAACATGTGAGAGGAATAACTCTGCAGGTAGTTATAAATTAGTTATTATAATGAAATATTCAAATATTAATATAAACTATACTCTCACTTTCTTGAAATGTAGATTGACAGCATTTTGAAATATTCAATCCAAGATACTTTAAGTAGGGGAAGAAAAAGGATTATACTAACATCATATAACCAGAATAAATTTGAAACCATAAATATCAACCAGTTTGAAGTCTAATTCTTGGAAGCATTTTGAAAGACCAGTCACCCACATTTCATCTTTTATATATAATAATAGGAAAGGCTAGGATAATACTCTGGAAACACTTTCAGTTTGGGAAAATAGGCAAGAAAAAAAATTAGATAGAAAACAGTAGAACTGCAAAGAAGAACAAAAATAATATGAAAACACAATGAAACTGTGAGGGACTTGGATAGTAATAATGAGAAGTTACCTACAGAAATGAGAGATGAGTCAGAAATTTTGTCATAGCCAATAAAAATTTAGTCACCTTCATTTAATAATGCCTGAAGGGCTGTCTTAGAGCAGCATACTGAGTATTAGAAAATATCAGCATATAGAAAAACATTTTTTATTTATTTTTCTCCTATTAAGCTTTTTTTAATACTTAAATGAATTTAAGAAATAGCTGTTATTTTTTTATGAAATGCAGAGAACCTAAAATAGACAGCAACTGTATGATTTCCAGGCAAATGATAAATACATAAAAATGTGAAAAGTAATGGGCTCTTCTATCTCCAGCAAACTCACACTGAGCTGACAGTGAACCTTCCAGAAAGCAATGTCAGGCAGGCTGAGATGGATGATAGCCCAAGAGAGAAGATGTCAGGTAACAGAGGATATGAAAGAGCTTCAATACAGAGAAAGTCAGGGCAAAGATTTAGTCAGTGGATCTGAAGATAAAAGGGAGAATGGATGTAAAAATGGTAGAGAAGAGAGTTTTTTTGGTGTATTTTTTTTTGTTTATTTTTGTTAAAAGCCCATATTTAGAAATTGAGAGTATGTTTACCAAAGGAAAAAAAAAATGAGGTAAGTCATCAAAAGAAACAGGAGGAGTAACATATTTAAAGGAGTCCTAAGAGTTGGAAAGAACAAAGAATTTTCAATTTTCATTATCATTATGTTACTGCAATTGTATTTTAATTTTTTTTCAACTATACCTGTCTAGAAAAATCACAGAAACATGCTTTCATGAGGAAAGAATCTCAAAGACAGATATCTATCTCTCCTGCAATAAAAGTGTTTTGGATTTACTTTCTATGTAGCTAAAATTAAGTATCTCTACTAATATTGCCTACCAAGCAAGTAGTAATTTGGTAGTAACAAGTTTTGTTTTTTCTTTTTTTTTCTTTTTTTTTTTTCAGGAAAAAGCAAGACTGTAAAATAAGTAAGAAGGAGAGATGGAAGAAGAATCAGGGGCTAACAGGTCTTCTTGTTCTAAAATGGTGATTAATTTAAATGTATTTGTGACTATATGATAAGGTTTTTTGAAATGAGTAAGAATATTTGATCCCAGAGGGGCTTTGTAACCACCATTTCTTATGTTCCCATAGCCTATTCTGACCAAGTAGAAGTTGAAAAAGAAAACAAAACAAAACAAATATCAAAATACTCCTTCCCTAACTCAGTAGAATGGAATGAATGGAAAATTAGTTTTTCATTATATCTTCCTGTAAGAGCAGTCCTTAAATTCTGGCAACCCTTATTTAGCAACAATCCTTCCTCAGTGCCCAGCCACAGGGATAAGTAAAAAATATAATTGCAGTTGTGTTGGTTTCAGCTGTGGTAGAATTAATTTTTTTCACAGTGATTGGTATGAGGCCATGTTTTGGATTTGTGCTGAACACAGGGTTGATAACGCAGAGATGTTTTTGTTATTGCTGAGCAGGGCTGACAGAGCCAAGGCCTTTTCTGCTTTTCCTACGGCCATACTGGGAAGGAGACTGGGAGTGTATGGGAGACTGGGAGGAGACACAGCCAGGACAGGTGACCCCAACTGACCAAAGGGGTGTCCCAGAGCACGTGACATCATGCTCAGTACATAAGGTGGGGAGAAGAGGGAGGAGGTGGAGGATGCTTGGAGTGATAGCTTTTGTCTTCCCAAATAACCATTACATGTGATGAGTCCCTGCTCTCCTGGAGATGGCTGAACACCTGCCTGCCTGTGGGTTAATTCATGTTTTTCTTTGCTTGTGGGCGTGGGTTTTGCTTTCCCTATTAAACTATCTTTATCTCAGCCCATGGCTTTTCTAACTTTTGCCCTTCCCTGATGCTTCTGGTGGGAGAGTCAGCGAGAAGCTCTGTGGTGTTTACCAGCTGGGGTGAAACCATGACACAGGTTAAAGCTGCCCATGAAAATATGTGGTGTCTAGAAAGCAAATTAATAATGGGCCGAATGACTACTTTTCTGCTAATAATCTCAAAGGGGATAATTACCTGACCCATGACCTTTACAGAGAACTCTAGCGTGAAGGTGTTGAATAATTAAATCTACTTTTCTTAAATCTTTCTGGCTTATGAAAAAATGTATGATTTTGTTTCTGCTTTATAAAGCAAAAACCAGACATATGTTTTCGTCTCTAAGTAATGTTTATTCAATCACCACACACCTGTTTAAAACTTCTTAATGACAATGCTTGTGCCTGATTCACACCTCACAGATCATGAAAGATGAAATTCTATACACATGGAATCCAATACAGTAATTTCTGCCCTGTCAAATTTCTGCAATTGATAAAAATAGATTAAATCCAATGATTCCCTGCAGAACTAACACTCATTAAAAGTATCACCTCAAAATGGGATCTTTTTGACCACTAAAGTCATGTTATGGTTTTCATATCACAATCACAGTAGAAACTTCCAGAAGGGATAGATTATATATATATATATTCTACTTTTCACAGTTGGTTCATCACCTATTTATAAGCTGATTTTAATTCACCTGGCACTCAAAATGTACCTGCACTTTTGTTTGGGTGATAGCTCTGGGCTGGAATTTAATACCCAAATTTTAGAAATTAACTCTGTGAGCAGAATAAAGATTTCTTAGAGTATATTAAAACCAAAACCTGTTATGTTGCTTTGTTCCAAATATATCCCCGGTCACTGACGTTATACATGTAAACTGTCAAGAACAGACAACAAAAAACCCATTTCAATGTCTTGATTGATAAATTAGCATATGATGAATATGATACCCCTCTAAGGTGCTACAGTAATTTTGGTATACAAATGATGAATTCAAGAAAGGATCAATAATATTTTTGCTAATATCAGAGATTACAAAAAGAATGTTATATCTGCAAATTCTGCAGTAGCTTTTTTTACTATTTCAAACAACTTCTAGTTTCCCAGGAAATAATAGGATGGTTTCTTTACCACCACAGATTTGTCTTTATATGAGTAGCTCACTCATTATTGATAAAGATTGATTTGTCTGATTACCTTCTCTGTAGTTGATGAGAATCCTGCACAACTCACCTTTTATTTTTGCTGTAGGTGAGAAACCGAAACTACTTTTTGCTGCTATGGTAACATTATTTTATAATAGCATTCCATTTCAGCTTTTATACTAAATTTGCTCACAATGTAGGAGGAAGAAGAAAGGAAGAAAACTGACGTGAGAACAAGAAAGTGAGGATAATTTAAAAAAAAACCCAAAATATTCAAAATTAAGAATGGGTCTTTCAAGGTTTCACTCAAGGGGGGAGGGGGGAAGGAGACCATGTAAAATTCAATATTAATGTTTTATTTGACAATATTTACAATAAAAATGAACAGGGTCTCTCGTTAGACAGAAATTTCATTTAGGTGTCTAGCCATCAAATAAAACACAAGAATCAGAGATAAAACTAGTTGATAATGTAAAATAATGAGAAGAAAATAAACAAAATAACCATATTTGAAAGGTTTTGGTGAAAATGAGAAATTGCAAAAATATTCAGAGATCCTGCTTTGATTTTCTAGATACTATACTGTTTTAGTTACAAATTCTGAAAAAATAAGGTCATAGAGTCATAACAGTCAATGAAAATGGTAATTCCTAGGTCTTCTTCAATTGATGTTAGAGGCATTTAATGCAATATATATAATTTACTTTACTTCACAAAAATGTTTGAGCTCAAATATATGCCTTAAACGTATGTTTCAATTAGAGTTTCTCTTGATAACTAGTATGAAATAATGAAAGGAACAATGGTTCAGAGGTCTTCATACTAGAATATACAGAGAGAAATATTCCAGGGTTTGTTTTTTTCTTTTTTTTCTTTTTTTGTTTTGTTTTGTTTTTTGTTTCTTTGGAAAAATTTTTCTTGTGTAGTGGAAAAAAAATTGAATTATCTTTACCAGTAAAACAACATTAACTTCCCTACTCTGCCATCAGATTGTGTAAAACCTACGAGTTTCAAGAGCCTTCTATAGTAAACCACTTGGTCCTGCATAAAGAGTAGATATGCCAGATCTGGCTCAACTTTTAATAGAGAATTTTGCCAACCAAACCACAAATAGATTGTGACTGTTGTTTTCTTTAGGGAAGACAGTCCTCTTCCTGAAAAAAAGAGACTATGACAGCCATAGTTTGCAGTGGGGAGAAGAGAAAGTGGTGTTATTGTTAACTTTATGGCATAACAGATATCTTATGTTTGAAGAAAATAGGTCAATGTCTTTTTCTGCAATCATTTCTTTAATGACTTTAATTAACCATTTGCTAATTCTAAGCAAAGGAACAATAAATGAAACATTTCCAAATGTGGATTTTCAGTTATATCTGTTGAGAAAATGCTTTCTTTCATTGTGCAGAAAACTTACTGGTTATAAAGTTGAACAAATGTTGGGTTTTTTTGGGGTAATGGCCAAATCACAGAGAATAGTTCTGGTCAAACCAAATTTACTTCCCATAACTTGAACAAATGAAAATGTGCACAGACACAAATCTTTAAAAAGCATATTTACACATACTGTCTTGATGCCACATATCAGTGATGGAATGACATGACATTTCTGATTCTATTTCATAGTGGAAGTGGTGAAATTTTTCCAGTTTTGCATTTTTTATGTTGTTAAATTAATCATGTCTGCAGCAAAAAAAAATTCTAATTCAACTTCAAAACTTTCATTTGGGTGTCACACTGTTTCTATAGTTCTGGAACATTTCTTTCAGCAAAAGTGTATTGAGGTGTTTATTACTTTTATTTTAACTGGAGCTATTTTAGTCAAATGCAGTCTATATTTAAAAATATCTTCCATCCCTCCAAAGTTCAGTTTTATAAATATCTGAAAGAACAATCAGAAAAATAAGAAAACACTGGGATCTAAGTACAAACACATAGTACTACCAGAGCCTCCTTGTCACCTCCAGATGAATCCAAGGTTGATCTGTTTTTTTAGATTCTCAGAACAGTGTCACCAGGGAATTACATGCAATATTTGGAGCATACACTACTTTAGGGCATGACTGTTCTAAAAATAAAAGCTGACACTATTGTAGTGTGCTTAAATGTGATTGACAAGAGCAGCGAAGTCATAAAGAATAAGACAAAATTGTTATGACACTAGGCAAGCTGCTTAAACAATGACTGAGAAAGAGTTGCATTTGTATTCTGGGATATTTTTCCCTATGCATCCCAAAAATGGTCACTGTGAAATTGTAAGGCTCATAGATACAATTTTTCTTTTTCTTCCCTCGATAAAAGCAGTCATTCCATACGACATTTAACAAATCCATATTTCTTCAAAAAGAGGAACATATATAAAAATTTATCTTTCACTGAAAAGTGCGTTACTATTCTGTAACATTCATTAAGACAGAAGTTACAAGGTTTGATTCCTCTCCTTGTATTCTAGTGAATTCTTCATGGTTCCTAAGAAAAGGAGTGATCAATGCAAGAGAGGATTAAAAAAGACAAAATAAAGTCTTGACACTTTGTTGAGTTTGTTGAGTGTTTAGAATCAACTTGAATTGTTAGTTTCAATGACAAATACCTTCCTCAAGGAGAAAATTTGGTAGGGTTTTGTGCTGTTTTGGCTGTTTGATTTTTTTTTCTGTTTGGCCTAATATAGTTATGTACATTCTGTTACGCTCCTGAGTACCTCCGGTGTGGTTTTCACTACACCTTGATGTATTAACATACATTAAAATGTGCAAAAATTAGATCGGACTAAGACAATACAGATTTTGTTTTTACCAATGACCTGTTTTCAGCTGGGATAGTTAATTTCTTCTCGTTACCATGTACAGTGCTGTGTTTTGGATTCACACTGATGTTTTGATTTTTGTTAAGTCATGTTTATCCTAAGTCAAGGACTGGGGCTCTTTGTGTGAGTGAAAGGTAGAATATATTTGGTTTGCGTGGCCAGGTTTTGGTAGTGGGAGTGGTTCTACAGGGGTAGCTTCTGTGAGAAGCTGCCAGAAGATTTCCCTTAGTTTGACAGAGCCAATGCCAGCTGGTTCCATGACAAATCCTTCGCCATCCAAGGCCAAGCCAATCAAAGGTGGCAGAGGCACCTCTGCAATAAAATATTATCCTTGTTTAAGAAACATATTTCTCAGTTTTATGATCCCACTGAAATACTCCAAACCATGTGCCACTCTATCATTCTGCCTCCTGCTCACCCTCCTGCTGCAGTGGGCTGAAGAGAAGAATTGGAGGCACAAAAGATAAAAACCACTGGTTGTGGTGCTGTAGCTGAGATTACCCTGCAGCCCATGGTGAAGCAGCTGTGCCCCCACAGCCCATAGAGGTCCACAGGGATGCAGAGATCCACATGCAGCCATACAGGAGACACACACCAGAGCAGGTGGATGCCTGAAAGAAGGCTGTGACCTCATGGGTAACCCGTACTGGAGCAGGCTTCATGTGGGGACGGACCTTCAGACCCATGGAGAGAGAAGCCCATGCTGGAACAGGTTTCTTGGTAGGACTTGTGATCCCCTGTGGGACCCACGCTGGAGCAGGCTGTTTTGAAGGACTGCACCCTGTGGAAGTGTGACCCACGTCGAAGCAGTTTGTGGCCTGTGGAAAGAACTCGCATTACATAAGTTCATGGAGAACTGTCTCCCATGGAAGGGACCCCATATTTCAGCAGAAGAAATACTCTTCTCCTTGGGCAGTTAGAAACAACCTGTGATGAACAGACCATAACCCCCATCCCCTGTCTCCCTACACTCCTGGAGGAGAGGAGGTAGAGCCCAAGAAGGAGGGAGGGATGGGGGGAAGGTGTTTTAAAGCTGCTCCAATTCCAATTGGTAATAAATTCAATTAAAGTCTGGTTTGCCCTTGATAGTAATCGGTTTGTGATTTCTCCCTGTCCTTATCTCAACTCATGAACCTTTCATTGCATTTTCCCTCCCTTATCCAGTTGTGGAGGGGAGTGATAAAGCAGCTTGGTGGTTACCTGGACTCCAGACAGGGTCAGCCCACCATAACAGCATTTGTAGGACAGTGGCTGTTGTGATTGTGGATTTTATAGAAAAATAGCAACCTATATATAATAATTTACATTTGATTATTGCAGAAAGTGTTCATATTTACATATAGAAATATGCACAGATAAATGAACAAGAGAAGAAGTTTGGAAAAGATGAATGGGAAAGGAACTGAACTGCAGTTTCGTACTTTAATTTAGTAAAACTATAACTTTCCATTAATATATCTCCTTCTTCAGGTTTTCATATTTCATTTTCTCACATATTGTTAGTCCCAGAGCTATAGACAGCTGAAATGTCCATTTAAAACTTTCTGTTCATAATTTGATACTACCAAAGCAAGCAGCACCTGCTGATTCCCAGGGTACACCAATAAGTGCAGTCTGCAGGTTGAAACAGCTGGCACCACTATTTAACATGATCAGGATTTATATTTAAAATGTAATCGGTATTATATTATGTTTCAGTAAGTACTTTTCATCATGTGACCATCTGTTTCTGCAGTTGCAATTTTGTGCTTCCCTTGATAGCTGTCCTCAAAAAACCAAGAAAAATCAAACCAAAATCAACTGAAGGTCGTGCTGGGTATTCTACAGTAAACCTCTTTACTGAACACTAAGGACCACAATTGCCTAACGTGGTTTAGTCCTGATGGGCAGCTCAGCACCACACAGCCACTTGCTCACTTGCCCAGTGGGATAAGGAAGAGAATCCAAAGGGTAAAATTGGAAGAACTGAAGGGCAGAGGTAAAGCCAGTTTAACAAATTAACAAAAGCTGTGCATGCAAGCAAAACAAACCAAGGAATTTACTCACCTCTTCTCATGGGCAAGCAGGAAAGCCAGGCTCCATCACGTGTAACTGTCATTTGGAAAGAAAGTGCCATCACTCCAAATATCCTCCCTTACTCTTTCTTCCCCCAGCTTCAGTTTGTGTCACCTGTCACAGCTGTGATGCATCTGAAATCCTTGTGAACCCCCAGCATGAGCAGTGGTGGGGCAGCATGAGAAGCAGGAAAGTCCTTGATGCCTTATAAGCACTAATTAATTAAAAAATTAAGACATTCCTGTGCTATCAACACTGTTCCCTTGACAAATCTAAAACATTACACCGTACTAGCTAAATGAAGAAAAGTTACTCCTCTATCCCAGCCGAAACAAGTAAACCTAAGAACAAACATCGGCTTCCTAAATATCATTAAGGGTACCATTTATACTTCACAAACAGGCCCAAACAATATTAAGAAACTAAGCTGAAAACTGAGATCTGAAATTTACCCATTCTAGCATCAGAAAATTACCAAAAAGAAAAAAAACTCAGAACATTGGCCACAAAAGGTTGATAGAGAGAAGTGGTCCAGTATAATTTATAAATTATTTCCTGACTAGAACACATGGATAATTTGAATATGTTCTTGGGAAGTGGAGAACATGAATATGAGTCCTCTTAGAAAGAGGATGATTTCTATTACGGGAAACAACTATAGTCGGTTATCTATTGATCAACAAGGGTAAAATTTGATAACTGGCAGTACCAGCACTTCAAAAGAAAAAGTGTTTTGCTTTTTTCAAGGGCAAGTCATATGCACCAACTCTAAGAGTAGTATTGCGGACTAAAGGAAGTTCTGGCTCCAACACTCTAAGGTTTGAAGGGGAGATAACAATTAACTCTGTGTCTTAGAAATGCCAACAAAACTCTGAAACTGAACAGAAATAAATTGAAAACACAATATAAGGGTCAGTGTGGTAAAACCACATTAACTGAAGTATAACAAAACCATCATATTTTTAGCAATGTTCTTGAATATTTGGAAAAAAATCTGAAATAATTCATCTTTTTTTAATATACAGCAGAAAAGTAGTTTCCTGTACTGTTTCTGTCACTTGTGAACAACACTAAGCTGTGTGTGTTGATCTATTGGAAGGTTGGAAGGCTCTGCAGATAGACATGGAACAGTTGGATCAATAGGCAGAGTCTAATAGGATGAAGCTTAGTAAGTCCAAGTGCTGAGTCCTGCATTTTGGCCACAATAACCCCCTGCAACGTTACAGGCTGGGGATGGTGTGACTGGACTGTGCCCAGGCAGAAAGGGACCTGGGGGTGTTGGTCAACAGCCGGCTGAACATGAGCCAGCAGTGTGCCCTGGTGGCCAAGAAGGCCAAGGGCATCCTGGCCTGTATCAGGAATAGTGTGGCCAGCAGGAGCAGGGAGGTCATTGTTCTCCTGTACTCAGCACTGGTGAGACCACACCCTGAATGCTGTGGCCAGTTCTGGGCCCTCAGTTTGGGAAGGACGCTGAGACACTTAAACGCATCCAGAGGAGGCAACGAGGCTGGTGAGGGGCTTGGAACACAAGCCCTGTGAGAAACGACTGAGGGATCTGGGGTTGTTTAGCCTGGAGAAAAGGAGACTCAGAGGTGACCTTATCACTCTCTACAACTCCCTGAAAGGTAGCTGTAGTCAGGTGGGAGTTGGTCTGTTTCTCCAGGCAGCAGCTGACAGAACGAGAAGACACAGTCTTAAGCTGCACAAAGGGAAATATAGGTTGGATATTAGGAAAAAGTTTTTTACAGTAAGAGTGATCAAGTACTCGAATTGTCTGCTCAGGGAGGTGATAGAGTCACCATCCCTGGATGTGTTTAAAAAAAGATTGGATGTGGCACTCGGTGCCATGGTTTAGTTGAGGTGTTAGGGCATGGGCTGGACTTGATGATCTTGTAGGTCTCTTCCAACCCTGTGATTCTGTGATTCTGTGAAATTACTTGACACAAGAATTTGAAATTATTGTATTAACCTGACAAAGAAACAAATAGCTATTCTGCTCTTCTGCTAGCAGGAAAAGGGAAAAGTTCTATCAGAGCACTGCACTCCTGTTCGGTGCGAGATATTCTGAGAATGGCTAACCAGAGACAGTCTTGCCAGCTGCAGACAATTTGTGTTTTGAGGCAATTTTGATGGTGCTGCAGACTGACACAGACACTCCATAGCAGTAATTTTGTGGACTGAATGTCCTTTAGCAACTGGAGCATTAAATGGTACTTTTTGGTGCATCTTTTAATTTGATTTCAGCCATGATGAGTAGAGGCAGTTGAGGGATTTTCTGTGAAAGCACAAATCTGACAGCAAAAAGAAAAAAGTCAACAAATCTATATATATGAAAATACCTTTAGTGCTCCTCTTGTAAAGCCAGAAATTTATTGCTTTTGCTGTATTTGAATTTTTAGTGTCTGTAGCAGTATTCAGAAGTTTGTGAGTCTGATTAAAGTTGAGCTAAAATAAAAATGGAAAAAAATGTATAATCAAAGTTTAGGAAAAAAAAATTGTTTTACTGAATTGCTCTTTAAAACTTTATAAGACGAAAATTGCTTTATTTTTAGATTATTGAGGTTTTAAAAATTTACCTTCATAAGAAAACTTGGCTGAATCAAAGACTGATGGCTCAAAATATGACAGGGCAGTATAATCATCATAGTGCCTATTTTTCATGGTATGTTCTTCACACCACATTTTCAAAGCTTCCTGTGGCAACTACACTTGTTATTTGCACAGCGGACAGCTTGCCAGCTTTAATTATAATCCACATGCAATTACAAGTTAGTTGTTGAACAAACAGGAGAATCTCAGTGAATGTATAATCAAGTGTTTGGTTATATTAAAAGTTGTTTGTTAGGGCTAGTAAGGGATTATTTTCTTTATTTCATTACTGTGGTGATAACATTTCTATTTACCTACAATGAAATGTCTTTCATTGCCTTCTAAAATGGCTCTTCTGCCATTTTTCAGTTCTGCTGCAAATTCCTTAAAATGAAAAAAAAAAAAAAAAAAATTTAAACATTTAGATTACTTTGACAAAGACCAAGAAAAAAGGAATGTGCAAATATAGAAATAATCAAGTCCCCAAGCAACAAAACTCATGCATGATTTGTCGTACTATATATCCTCATGTGGTGCTTTATTTGGAATTTAGTCTTCATGATTAAGAAGAGAGGATAAACAGAATCTCTTATTCAATGGCTAGGGATGCTCAGGTAGGGAAAATAAATGTCTGCCCTAAGGTAATGATCGCTTCTACTGAGAACTAGAAGAGATACTATTTGTCAAGTCTCCTCTTCCCAAAAGCTAGACTTTGGAATTTTATGCTGAAAAGCAAAAGGATTTGTAGTATTTAGTTTCTCTCTTTCTGTATTAGTATTTACTCCACAAGAAAAATCTCCTGAAATTCTGCGACTTCTAGGCTAGCAGAAAACATCCCTTGAAGGTTAAAAAAAGCATTAGAAGAGTTGCCTGAGAGATCTAAATTAGCTCATGAAACCTAAGTGAATATTTACTTTCAAAAACAATTGCAAGTGGATCTAGAATGACTCACAGAACTTTAAGGGATTGGAATGGACCTTAAAGATCATCTGGTTCAAACCCCCCTGCCATGGGCAGAGATACTTCCCACTAGACCAGGTTTCTCAAGGCCTTATCCAACCTGGCCTTGAACACTGCTAGGGGAACTCGCAACCACCCGGAGCAATCTGCTCCAGTGTCTCATCATCCTCACAATAAGGAATTTCTTCCTAACACCTAACCTAAATTTCCCTCTTCCAGTTTGTACCATCACTCCTTCTCCTGTCACCACAGCTCCTGGTGAAGAATCCCTCTCTGGCTTCCCTACAAATCCCCTTCAGATAGTGGAAGGTGCTATGAGGTTTCCACACAACCTTCTCTTTTCCAGGCTGAAGCGCCCAGCTTTCTTAGCTTGTCTTCACAGGGGAAGGCTTTCAGTGCACTTATAAACTTCATGGCCCTACTCTGGACTTGCTCCAATATTAAAAATAATATATCAATGTATGATAAATAAACCCGGTTGTGAGCAGTCAAACATCCCTGACATATCACTTCTGTGATGCTGTCTTGCCTTTGCAATGCTTATGAAGAAGAATTTCCTTTGCTTGTTGTAATTGTACGTACATTCATTACAATGGAATGGAACCCAGGGCACAATGTTACTCTGTCCTAGGTGCAGAATCCAGTGTTTTGAGTTGTGAAGTTCATCACATTACTAGGAATGTATGTATAATTTGAGAACCAACTCCCGATCCATAAAGGATAAAATTATTTTCCAGTACTGACAGTAATTTTATGGGTTTTCCACAATGGACTTATAAGTGACTTGCAGTGGACTAACATGTGATTTTAATTTTACTTCATGTTTTACATACAGACTGTGAATTTTAATTCTTCACTGAATTTTTGAATTTGTAACAAGTATATTCTCAGTTTTATACAGAGCTGCAGAAGGGAAAACTTAGGCTACGCCAAGTTAAAGGCAGCTTACGTACTATGTAACATGATAGTTCAGCTATAAAACATGAAAAGAAAAATGGCTCTAAGTCAGATTTAAGACAACTAATTCAGGCAGGAATTCTATGAATGAATTACAACAGTTCTGATGCACACTATTTACTGGCTCCAGAGAGATGTATGCATGCTTTGGGGAAGGGGGTGAAGTCCCTACTTTTTACTATCTGCTGGGGATGGGAGTGAGCTTTCGGTACTGTGAACTGCTCTCCTGTCAAGAGGTTGAGATGTTGAACTGAAAAAGTCTTCCTGAGGCGCTGGCTGTAGTCTTCTTCTTTCATGGGCAAGCATTTTATACAATGCAATTTATGAATGTCTTGGTTTGAAAAGACAGGTATCTGCTAAGGAAGGAAGATCTTTCCTTGAAATGGAAAATGTAAAACCCCTCCCTCCAAAGTATTATAATTCTGAAATTAAGGCGCTCTCAGGCAAAAATATGGGAATAGGAATAACTGTTCTTTACTGGTAAAACAAACAAAACAAACAAACAAAAAACACAAATGTAAACCCAAAAGAAAAAAAAAAAACCTGACAGAGTCAGAATACAACCTGACCCCCTGTGGGTCAGGGTGNATTTCCCAGAGTGGGGATTGGTTTGTGGAAGAGATAAGCAAATCGCTCAATTAACAGAAGATAAACTGCACCACCCTTAACAGATGGTAATAGAATACACCCTTATTTTACAATCCGGACAATAAACTAAGCAAGCTTCTTAAAACAGTTGAAGAAATCTCCATCCTTTAGAAAACTTCCATAACTACTCTGATAGTGAATAAGGCATTTAATTTCTATTCTGTTTATTCATGGCAAATTGATACCCATTTAGTCTTTTTACTTTTAGTTTAAATAGCTCACGTCTTCCTAGTGTTTATATTTTCTGCTTTTCCAGACTCCCCCCCCAATATATTTAGATTGAACAGTCATGTAAGAATTGGATTGGACCTTAATTTTGCAGGTTTAATGAGCCAAAGCTTTTATTTCTTCCATCAAGATAAATCTCCATTATCCTTATTATTTTGTAAACTCTTCTGTACACTGATTCCAGTCAAAATGCAACTCTCTGGATACAGGTGACCTTGCAAATTTTTCCCTTTTTTGGAATGTTAGCTGCAAGTCATCACTGAATCATTGACTGAATCATATTGTCTATTAATTATATCCTTCACTCCTTTAGCCAGGTATTTCATTAATAGCTCTCTTTTTAATTTTTTTCTCCTTTTCCCCCCAGTTAATCTGAAATCTTTTGCAAATTACCACTTGCTCTTGACCAAGGTCTAACCACATTATCCAAAACTACTTTTTTGTCCAGCTTCTCTGTTAGATTTTTGATATTTACCTAGATAATGCCTAAATACAAATCACATTTTATTTTAATAACTATTTGATCAAGGAATATGCCACAACACTGTGGAATAACTGGGCTCTAGTATTTATTAGTGGCATTTGTTCTTTAATATGTATTTTTGGAACTGCAAATTTGCCCTGAAGATAATTTTCTGATATCATGTATTTCTCTAGTAAATTCATACCAAAACTTGACCTATGGAAAGCTTTTCACTCCTTAGGCTTCATCTGAACAACAACAGTGTTGGGAGCTTTAAGCAAGGCAAGCAAAGTAAAACTTTATCAATGATCTTGGATTTCTCCAGTACAACATGCACAAGCCTGTAGTTGTAGAAATGAGCTCAGTGATAGACCTAAGCCAGACTGTGCAATTTTTTTCAGATTTCTTTATCTTTAATGAAGGACTGGACTGTGAAGAATGCAGTGAGGTAGAGGAACTTACAAACACTTTTGCTTGTTCTTACTCTATTATTCTTCACGTCTTCATCTTATTCAGGATAGATCACTAATATTCATCAGTACAAAACATTTATTTGTCCTGTGCTGGGTTTATATGCCAAAGTTTTGGTAGCGCGAAGCTGCAGGTGTGTCCTGTGTGAGAAGAGATTATGAGCTACCCCTGTGTGGGGCACAGACCACTTCAGCTGGCTCCAAAACAGAGTTACTGCTGGCCGAAGCTGATCCCACCATCAATGCTGACAGCACAATTCCGATAACATATCTAAAAAAGGGTAAAAACCCTGTGTGGTAGCTGTGCAAGAAAATCACAAAATGTGCGTGGAACAGCCCAGCAGAAACTTGGATCAGTGAAGGAGAGGAGGAGATGGTCTAGGCATGACAGCAAATATTCCCCTCAAGCTCAAGAGGAAGACTGTGGTGGAGCAGGTTGTTTACCTGTGGTCCATGAAGGATCACACCAGAACAGACATCCATAAGGCAGCTCATGGAAAGACTATTGCTAGGGCAAGTTTTCTGTCAGGAACTGGGGCCTATGAGGTACCTACAGTGGATATATCTGTTCCTGAAGGACTGTACACTTTGGAACAGACTCCTTCTGCAGAAATTCCTGCAGGGCTATGTCCCGTGGAAAGGACCTACGTCAGAAAACTTCATTAAGTACTGCGTCCTGTGGAGAAGAGAACAGTGTGAGGCAGAAGGTGTGGCAGCAGTGAAGTGTTATGACCTGGGAGCAAAACCTTTCTCCATCCCTCCCAAATGACATAGAATTTGCAAATCCATCACAAAAGACAATGCTGCTTTTAAAATCTTACATTTTTTAAATTAACAAATCTCTCCTTCAAGAACGAAAGCTGGAGCCCTTGTTATCTGCACCTCTAGATCTGCCCCATCCTATCTCAGTTTATATGTATGTTGCTGCCAGGGCATATCACCCTGTTTTCATAAAACTTTGCCAATATTGTTTTATGTGGCACTCGTGTATAATTTGCACTACATATGTGTAACTGGGCATTTTAGAAGGGAGTTAGTTTCATAGTTTATTATGATATGCAAGTTATAGGACGCACAAATCACATTAACGCA
>WEZZ01030374.1:5594-42397 GCA_013400585.1 Chloropsis cyanopogon
GGTTCGGGCCCCGCGGTGCGGCCGGAGGCTGCGGCGGTGGGCGCGGAGGGGCCGTGCCCGGCCCTGCTGACCGTCCTTCCCCCGCAGGATGAGCTGACTGCGCTGAATGTCAAGCAAGGCTTCAATAACCAGCCGGCGGTCTCCGGGGACGAGCACGGCAGTGCCAAAAATGTCAATTTCAACCCGGCGAAGGTGAGAGACGTCCCGACGGTGAAAGGGCGGGTTTGGCAGGGCAGGCGGCTGGGTCCTGCACCGTCCTGGGTCTCGTTTCTTCCCTGTGTCGAGAACTGGGAGATCTTTCCCTTTTGGATGGGTGTTTTTAAGACAGGACCCTCCGTTTCTGTAGAATCCAAGTTCTGCATTCGTTTAGAACTGTGTCCCACCTCTGAGAGAGCGGGCTCTTGTCTGGCTCAGTGTCTCTTAGGGGCAGGTCTGTGACTGCAGTCTTCGTTAAGCCAGCATCTCGGACTCCTTAAATCCTGCTATTGAAGCACAAGGTTATGATAGTAGGAGAGGGAAACTCCTTATTGCTTTGGTTACACGATGGCCTTGGTAAAGGGGAAGTACGATTTCGTGAAACATCTGGAAGTTTAAAAATGGGAGTTATATAATAGGCTTCAACTCCATTTTTCCAGTCTCTGAAATCAAGATGTTGACTTCCTGACAAAACAGCTAGTAATGACCTGGGTTGGAAGGCAATCAGTAAGCACAGGATATTTGTTTTTCTTGGCTGACTTCTGTCTGAGGAGCCTTCTGTCTGGTTTGACAAGTATTTTTAAGGGTTGTGTCCATCTCAGCTTGAGTGCCTGCTTGATTATTGTATGAGTTGTCCAGACACATTCATCTTTGCAAGTGTAACGAAGGAGTTATTGGCAGCTATTTTGTGTTTCAAAAGTTGATACTGGTGAGGCTTCCGGTAGGAATGATAAGTGATATTTTAAGCACACTGATCAGGTCTTTGACCTCTGAAATGTAATTAATCCTTTTTGTTTTTCTTCTCCTCCAGATCAGCTCAAACTTTAGCAGTATTATTGCAGAAAAGCTGCGGTGCAACACGCTGCCTGACACGGGGCGACGGAAACCCCAGGTCAATCAGAAGGATAACTTCTGGCTGGTGACAGCGCGTTCTCAGAGTGCCATAAACAACTGGTTCACAGATCTGGCTGGAACTAAGCCCCTCACTCATCTGGCTAAGAAGGTATGTCACAGGAGAGGCAGCCTGGCAGGGCAGAGAATTTAACCTGTGCTTGTTTCTGGAGGTTTGCTGAAGGTCTTTACTGTGTGGAGAAGTTGCTTGTCTATACATCTGGTGAAGAGTGGATGTGGGATTTGTAGTGCCCTGACTGTAGTCATCCACACTTGGAGAACTGCTCTCTTGGCTGTTATTTTGAGGTGTGTTCAGCTTTGCATTTTGGCTGTAGGACACGACTGATTTATTTTAAGGTTCCGTTGTTTTTCAGAAGAGCTACCACTGTTGCCTTTGGTCTGTTGTTTAGATTTGGATATTTCTGTTGTGTAGGGTTTCTCAAGTTCTCAAAAGTCATAGTGAGAATTACTGAAAATAATCACCTAAATGACTTCCCAGGCCTCTGTTGCAATGGGGCGTTTCTGCTTTTCAGCAGAGGAGAATATGTGTGCTATCACTCAGTCTTGGCCAGGCCATGGAAATACAGTATTTCTATGCCCTGGAGTCTAGGGGCAGATATTTCCTTTATAGTTGTGCATTCTGCAGAGTATGAAAGAAGGGTCTTACTCTGGCATTTTATCAGGCCTGATAGCAAGGGAGATAGCTCTCTCTCAAGGGAGGCCTACAAACAAGGTCCTTGTGAATCTGGTATGCACTGTGGAAAAACTATAACTCCCAGTTGCAAAATGGTCTGAGTCATTCCTGGGGGAAAATAATCAGATTTTCCCAGAATCTGACTCTTTATAAATTTAGTCCTTCTTCATGTTTTGACTGTCAGTTTCCTGAGGTCGTGGTGAAAGCTTGACCCTTTCAAGGTTTTCCCCTGTTTTCCTGCAGTGAGCTCCATCCATTTTCATGAACTTAGATGTGGAAGAGCGACTGTTAGTAGCCAAGTAGTCTGACTTTGAGGCATCAGAGAGTAATTGGGAAGAATGTAGGAAACATAGCAGGTAAATGAATATCAGTAGTTCAGGGACTTGAAGATACCTTCCAAATGGACTTGTTTTTGTGAATTTTTTTCATTCCTCTGCGAAAACACACATGCTTTTGCTCTCCAGAGTATTGGGTGGAAATGAGCCCCACAGCTGTACTTTTCCCTGTGATGTGTTATTGCTTCCTGGTTTATAGTCCTGCAGTCTGATGATTTCACTGGTATCCTCCTATGTTGTATCTTGAATTTGGAATCTTGGATTAAGGAATTCCTTCCTACTGTGTACTCAGTTCCCTGTTTCTCACAGTCTTCTGTTGAGTATTCAGGATATTGTGAGACTTCTGTGACCACTCGATTTTGTGTACAAAGTGAAGAGTCCTGTCTTGACTTTGTGTGGCAGATACTCTGTTACTGACTCAGTCTTTAGTCTGTATCTTCCATAGCTCTTTATGTGCTCTCTGGAGGATAACCTCCAAGATGTTTGCAGGATTCGGGGCATGGATTTACAGTGATGTAATCGTATTTTCTGTCTTCTTTCAATTTGTTTTGTTTCTGCTTATACTGAAATGCAGCTCTGGTATTGTTGCTTTCTGACCACAAGTGAATTTTGGCAGCAGATTTTTTTGGGGTAGAGGTACTGTGTTGCTCTGTTCCCTTTTTACCTTTTTCATACCTGCAGCAGGTATAGCTGCTTCAGTTCAGTTTTCCCTCTCCATTTCATTACAGGTGCCCATCTTTAGCAAGAAGGAAGAGGTCTTTGGTTATTTGGCAAAATACACTGTTCCAGTAATGAGAGCAGCGTGGCTCATCAAAATGACTTGTGCCTATTATGCTGCCATCACGGAAACGAAGGTGAAAAAGCGTCATGTCATTGATCCCTTCATTGGTAAGCACTCTGTGTGCAGCACTGGGCTTGTCCATCACAGCTGGTTCCTTCTAAGCCTGCTCTTGATTAGTAGAGGTAGGCTGGAAATCCATATAAACTTGCTGATAAGTCCTTGGGTTCTGATGAGTGAGTACCTGTCTGAACAGCAGGCCTACCTGTGAAAGTACACTGAAAAATAAGTCCTAGCAGCCATAAATACTTCCTGGGAGCCTTACTTTTCTTTCTCCCTGTTAAGTTCTATAGAGCTCCTTTGCTGTCTAACCTGTTTTTTTCTAACCGTACAAAGATTGTTAAGTTGCAATTTAGCGATGACTGATTAGCTGTTTCTCAAGTAAGTATGTACATTTCCCAGAGGATTTTGGTATGTTACTCCCTGTCTGTGTTTCCAATTTAATTAAGCATTACTGGATCAAACATCCTTTGCATCCTGGCCTGCTCCAGATTGCTGTGGTCTGGAAGAATTCCCCTGACTCTGTTCTGGTGTTTTTGGCTTTCTGCCTATGTACCGTCCTGGTTCTTTCCTGCTCCTCTTTGCCACAGTGCTCACTGCTAACCTGTTTCCTCCAGAATGGACACAGATCATCACCAAGTACCTGTCAGAGCAGCTGCAGAAAATTGCAGAGTTCTACAGACAGCTGCCAGGGCAAGGCTGTGGTTCCCCATCAGGACCAATGCCCCAGGAGGTGGAACAGGCTTTGAAGCAGTGGGACTACAATGAGAAACTGGCTATGTTCATGTTCCAGGTGAGGGACTGGTGGGGGCTGCTGGGTTGGTGTGAGCAGAGGAGGGCAAGGGGAGTGGATGCCAAGTGATTTATTTCTGCAAGATGTTCTCTTTCCTAGTGAATAGACCACTAGGACTACGTGCAGTTTTGAGCTCGGTAATAGGACAGGGGTAGCACAGAATGGTGAAAACTTCCAGCGTTATTTCCACTGTTGGATTGCAAGCTGCTGCTCCTCTGCCTTACCTTTGTGGAGGTTACTTCAACTTTCATCCATTTGCTCTGCTTTCATCTGTGTGCAGGATGGCATGTTGGACCGGCATGAATTCCTCACGTGGGTCCTCGAGTGCTTTGAGAAGATACGGTCAGGAGAAGATGAATTTCTGAAAATGCTCCTTCCTTTGCTGCTGCGGGTGAGAAATACACACTCAGCTTGCTTTAGGAGAGTGCTGACTTCTGCTTTGGCCACCCCCTTCCTATTGCCTAAGGGGATAATGAGTTGTTTTGCACCAAGAACACCAGGGAGGGTCCCTTTGAGCATCCTTCTTAGCTCATGCAAGGATGTCTTTTTAGTCCTGCTCTTTTCTGGTTTTTATTCTCTTTACCCTTTTTTCCTGCACTGGACTTGGTAATCCCTGCCTGTGCCACAGCTGTGATAGTTCCACTGACTGTGCACCAGTACATAGAAACTGTTTTTTTCTTTCTTTATCTTGCAACAGATCCTGGGCAAACCTTTGAAAGTCTGGGAAGACTGGGTGTGGGTACATTTTTATACATTAAGTCATTGCCAGAGAGCATTTTAAGGGTTTTTCTGATGCTTGGTAGTCAGTGGGTGATCCGTGATACTAAGGAGCTCTCTGTAAAAAGGAACTGGCTCTTCAAGGCAGTGTCACACAGCGTAGTACATTGGGAAGGTCGGGGTTTTTTCTTGTGTTCCTTGTGACAAGGATGTTTGCCCCTCCTTCCATCTCCCCTGCAGTACTCTGGAGAGTTTGTGCAGTCTGCGTACCTGTCCAGACGTCTGGCCTACTTCTGCACCCGCAGGCTTGCTATGCAGCTGGATGGTGCTGGTGGGCACCCACCGCACATCCTGTCTGCCCAGACAGGGAATGCTCTTCCTTCAACTCCCACCCCTCAGCCAGCTGCAGGGAATCCTCCTCCCAGCCCTTTCAGCGACTTACTGCTGTGCCCCCAGCACCGGCCGGTGGTGTATGGGCTCAGCTGCATCCTTCAGGTGGGTGTAAGTGGTGGGGATTCTGGGGCCAACAGGGACAATTTGTGTGCCATCACAGTCTGAATCAGCAGCTTCATAAGTACAGAAATACCAAACCATGATTATCTTTGCTGATGTGTTACAGAGCTTTTGTCAGACATTAGTGCTGTAGCAGTGCCCTTGACTGACTTGCGTAAGAAAAATGGGTTGGAATAGAGCCTTTTGCTCTACTCACAGGTGCCTCATATGACTGGGAAAGTTTACAAAAGAAGGGATGAGAAAGAAAGAAAGAAAGGGTTATTTCCCATGCGTATATCAATAGCAGGTTTTCATCCAAGAGAGGAAATTTTGCCAGAAATTAAAGTGCTTTGTAATTTTGTCAACTCTTAAAAACAAACATCCTCTCATCCTAAAAAAAGTTCCCAGAACAAAAAAAACAACCCACAACCAAACAGAATGCACAAGAAACAGCCCCTCCCACTTTATGGAAGAATGTAGTGGTTTAGGAGTGGTAGCAGGCTGTGAAAAGGAGCTACTCTAAACTCATAATCTTTATAGGTAGGATTGATTAAATGTTACATTGCAATAAAAGGGCAAAGTTGCCAAAGCCTTACTGATAGATGTTTGAAGAACAGGTCCTGTTGTGACACTGTGGGATTCAGTCCTTACTGAATCCCACAGAGAGAGGCAAGTTCTGTTCTGTGTGCATTCATTCATTATTGTGTTTTTCTCCTTCAAGAGGAGAGTGACCAGGTGAGGTGGGTCCATGCAGGAGTGGAGATTGTTTCTTCCAGGGGAGAAAAGACTTGTTAAAGCAGAGAAGGTTCCAGAGAGTGCAGGATGGAGCAGGAGTTGGAGAGGAAGAGAGCACAAAGCTTGGGAATCTGCTGCTCGAGAGAGAAACTTGAGTTGAAGGAACCCTGGCAGGATCAAGAAGCAGCCAGCCCGCTCTCAGAGAAAAAGAGGAAAAGAAAATTTCTGTAGTACAGTTGGCTAGAAGTAAGAATCTTTCTAGGAGCAAGGGTTAGAGAGCAATGTAGGGTTATAAGTAAACCCTTTGCATTCTTATTAAGTCTTGTTTGCTTTCTGTTGAAGAAGTTTAGAAGGGTTTTTTTTTCTATTTTCTATGTGATAAAACATGTTTTTAATATAAAAATCTTGTATTTGGGGAGTTTACTTTAGGGAAAATAGATGAGCATATACACCTCAAAGGTTTGGCTGATTCAGAGTTAGGACACAACCTGCTTAAAAGTTGATGTTGGTTGATGATGGTCTGATCTTTAGTATGTCTCAGTGGAAACAGGTGCATTTCTGAGAATTTCCATAATTCTAAGAATGTACATATTTAACCATTGCTGAAATGTTCTCAAGATAAGCAGATTCTTTGGTTTGAGGGTCTAAAACAGCTTTGTGAGTCAGAAACTGTAGGGGAATATCATAGGAATTGTTTAGTGAAGTTTTGTCTGTGTTTGTGGGTGTACAACATCATAAAAGAATGAGAATGCATATACCATAGTATTGTTACTATAATAATCAGACTTGTGATTATCAAACAAAATGGTTTAATTAATTTAGGTCTGTTACCTCATATTTTTTCTCAGACTTTACACTTGATGACAGTTGTAAGTCACTAATGTAAATGCTGCTTCTGGACTGTGAGGGTTGGATTGTGCATTGAGGGTGTGAGTTTGTATGATCCAAAGGGTTTTTCAGAGTTTAGAACAAAAAAAAAACCAAAAAATAACCCGCCCAGACAGTAAAGATGCTGTATAGAGGATAATGAGTGCCTGGCCAACAGGATAAAGTAGTGGTTAGTTCTGTAGAAATGTAACTTCATTGCTTTGACCTTAATTTGCTCAGTGATACTGACTTTTCTTTCTGTTGCAGAGTATAATTTTGTGTTGCCCGAGTGCCCTTGTGTGGCATTATTCCTTGACTGATAGCAGGATAAAGACTGGCTCTCCATTGGACCACCTGCCTATAGCCCCATCCAACCTGCCCATGCCAGGGGGGAATTCAGCCTTTACACAGCAGGTGAGCAGCCTTCAGAGAAGGGAGCTCTTGTGGTTTGGGATAACAGCTGTATCTTAGCTCTTTCAGAATTTTCTTTTCATGTTGTGTGATAAGCAGATCTGGAGGTGCTGTCTCACTCCCTAGGAATTAAGCGCTCTCATTCTGCTGTAAGCCAGATAGCGATGTCCTTGGAAGATGGGCAACATCTAACCTTAAGTAGAACTGCTGTCAATCTCTTTGTTTTCTAACAATTTTGTTCACAGGACTTCTAAGGCATCCTTTTGTATGTTTACACAAGTGCTTTGTTTCTAGGTTCGGGCAAAGCTGCGTGAAATTGAGCAGCAGATAAAGGAGCGTGGCCAGGCTGTGGAGGTTCGCTGGTCATTTGACAAGTGCCAAGAAACCACAGCAGGTAACTTGCTGTAGGTTAAAGTTTCTTTCCCCCTGATCCATGTGCTACTCTGACAAAACTCCTGTCTGGCTAATCTTTTTGATTTTTTTTCCTATTTACTACTGTTTGTATTTACTGTCAGCAGTAAGACATGGCTCTTTTTCTTTCCAGAGCAAAATCTTATAAGGGTCCATTTCTCCAGGTATAGGGGGAGTTTGTTACTGGAAGCTGGAAGTATTTACCAGGGAACTCTACTCTTGTCTGTGTGCTGTGCTCTGATGCTTTCCCCTAAAATCTGCTGTTGGCCACAGAGTGAGAATATTAAGCTGTGTGGACCCTTGCCTGACTGGTGCAACTTTGCGTGGGTAGTGAGCCCAAGCAGTGAGCTCACAGAAACTTTTTATAGAACCATAGAATAGTCTGGGTTGCAAGGGACCTTAAAAATCAAGTGGTCTCAATTCTCCTGCCATGGGCAGGGACACCTTCCCCTAGATCTGGTTGCTCAGGACCAATCCAGCCTGGCCTTGAGCACTTCCAGGAATGGAGCATCCACAACCTTTCTGGGCAACCTGTGCCACTGCTTCATCACCCTCACAGGGAAGAATTTCTTCTGAACATCTAGTCTGAATCTATCCTCTTTCTGTTTAAAACCCCATTCCTCTTTGTCTTACCCTTGTAAAAAGTTTCTCTCAAGGTTTCTTGTAAGCCTGCCTTAGTGTGATAGGTGACAGTTAGGTCACCCTAGAGCCTTTTCTTCAGGCTGAAAATCCCAGCTCTTCCAGCCTTTCCTCTTAGGAGGTGTTCCATCCCTCTAGTCAACTTGGTGGGCTCCTCCAGACTTGCTCCAGCAGGTCCNGTCCAGGTCCCTGTGGATGCCATCCATCCATCCTTCAGGACTGTCAGCCAAACCACTCAGCTTGGTGTCATGTACAGACCTGCTGTGGGTGCATTGGTCTTTGTCTGTCACCACTCATCACTGATGTCCATTGGGACTCTGAGCCTTTGACCACTACCATCTGGATGTGACTGTCCAACCAGTTCTCATACACTGAACAGTCCAGCATGCCTGGTGCTGTGTAGGCCCTCCCATTGTCAGAAAAAAAGCAGTGTTTTTGTGGCAACAGCAGCCATGGAGCCATGTATTAATAGACTGGGCCTATCTGTTTCTTGCAATGTCATTGCCTGTAACTGGAAGGGTAGTAGAGAAAATAATCTCTGTTCCAGAATCCCTTTCTGTGTTTGTCTTTGGACTACACTTGCGACTTCATCTCCTTCTATGTGGGAGACTAGTAAAGGGTAATAGTCTGAGGGCTGTACCAGGCTAGGAAGTTTAATGATTTAATGTCCTTTATCTGGGCACCAGGAATGCATCAGACTTCCCTCAGAGAAGGGTCCATCTACCATTTGGATAAAGGGTCCAAACCCTCTCTTCCACTTAGAAGAGAATCACCTACAGCTACAACCCATATTTTCTTCTTATGGAACTGGTCTTGACACGAGGTGTAGGCCTTTCTGACCTTGGCAGCACATCTGGTGCTGCTCTACAATCTGTTGTACCAGGTGCCAGATACACATTTTTCTTCTCTGTTCTCTTCTAGGTTTCACTATTGGCCGTGTCTTGCATACCTTAGAAGTTCTGGACAGTCACAGCTTTGAAAGATCTGACTTCAGCAACTCTTTGGATTCCTTGTATAACAGGATATTTGGGCTGGGTCCGACCAAAGACAGTCATGAGGTGCTCTGGGACTTGGCTGCTGGGCCCTGGTCTTGAATGTGGCTGTGTTCTTGTTTATAACCACACTGTTATTGTCCTGTGTCTGCAGAGAGCTGACTAGGTAGTGGCCTTTGGCCAAGAGACATGATCTCCATTGAAAAGGATTTCATGCAGCTCTGTTAGGGAGGTACTAAAATGAGAAGGGGGGGTCTCTGCTCTAGAAAGTCCAACAAATACATGTAAGCTTGAGAGAATTCACTGATGAAAGATCTCAGTCTGCAAACCAGATTGGTGCTAAGGATTTGTTATGTCAGTACTAGCCTGGTCACATTTTGGGCTGGCTGCTTATTCCTGGGAGCTCACAGTTCAGGTTCCTCTTAGCCTGAGAGTTAATGCATTTATGATGTCCTAGAAGAGTGGCAGAACTGACTGTTCATATATTTTTCTGAGGGTATTAAGAAGTTGTGATTAGCACTCAATAGATGTGCTGCTGGAAGAGATGATTTTCTGAAGCAGAGTCAGTCTGGAGATTGTCGGGGGCTGTGGACCCCACATTGCAAAATGGAGTCAAAGCAGGAGGGCTCTAGCTTGACACCTGTCCTCCCTGTTAGGAGGAGGGGAATGTGTCAGTCTTCAGGGTCTGTTCTGTGGGGAGTAGACCCACTGTTACATTGCTCCCCTCTTCTCTTGGCTCAGGTTCTCACTGCAGTGCTTCTGTCCCCCAGATCTCCCCGGACGATGACGCAGTGGTGGCCTTGCTGTGTGAGTGGGCTGTCAGCTACAAACGCTCTGGGCGCCACAGGGCCATGGTCGTGGCCAAACTCCTGGAGAAGCGTCAAGCAGAGATCGAGGCTGAGGTAGGTCCTTATTCCTGGAAGGCTGGGAGCAGTAAAGGAGAGCAGAGGTTACCTAACTCCTGTTACACCGACAGGCAAAGGCTGATCAGCACAGTGCCTCTTGTCACTGGTGCTGCTAATTATGGCATTTGCTCCGTCTGACCCAATGTAGGTCACAAATGAGCCTGTGGGATGGTGCATATCCCATTTCTTGGATACATTTGAGGGCAGCTGATTGCAGTGCAGAAGCACTGACATACTTGGAGACTGTGCAGTAGCTTACAGAAACCTGTGTGGTGGCTTGCTTATAAGAGCAAGATAGAAAAATTCTCTCGAAGACTTCTCTTTTGAGATATATAGATAGAAAGTTTCTCCTCTGTGTCAGCAGTCAGTACTTTTTTCTGTTTCTGCAGAGATGTGGGGACTCTGAAGTCGTGGATGAGAAGGGCTCCATCTCCTCAGGCTCTCTGTCAGCAGCCAGTGCTCCTGTCTTTCAGGATGTCCTTATGCAGTTCCTTGACACTCAAGCTCCTATGCTAAGTACGTAAATAAGAACTTGTCATCTCCCAGTTTCCAGCTTTCCCTCTCTTGCAAACTTTGAATTTGTGTGAAATTCTCTTGTGTGTAGATATGGGGTGTATCTAAATTCTCTATCTGGCTTCCTTGCAGTTTAGAGCTTATCTTGGAGAAGGAGGAAAAGCAACTTGCAGGGCCAGATGACAGAAAGATGATACAGAGGCACTTCTGTTAACAGAGCATTGGCCAAGGATAAACGAGTTTAATCAGGAATTACTTCAGGCTGAGAACTAAAGGGAGGTTTTTAACTGGTGACAGCTCTGGCTCTGATGGGAAGTTCTGCAAACAGATTAAGGGGGATAGGACAACAGATCTGAATGATGCAGACAGCTGTTTGTACACCCAGGAATAGCACTTCGAGGCTAGAGTCTAGTGTCTCTGGGCTGTGACACTGGAGAGCTTTTGACTTACTTAATTGCTAATTTTTGAAACTGGACTTTCTGCTTTTAGTCCCTGCTGTAATCTCAGAGCTGTGTATCAGTCACTGTGTTGACATCTCAGGAAATGCTTTCCCTTGCCCTAGGTTAGGTGGCTGGTGTTGCTTATAGTGGTGCAGAACTGCTCTGATAGCCCTGACTGTCTGTGTTGGCCTTTCAGCTGATCCTGGGAAGGAAAATGAGAAGGTGGAGTTCTTTAATCTGGTGCTGCTGTTCTGTGAGCTAATCCGACATGATGTCTTCTCCCACAACATCTACATGTGCACGCTCATCTCCCGGGGTGATCTCGCCATGGATTCTCATGGGCCTCGCCCTCCCTCACCCTTTGATGACCCTGCTGAGGAACATGACAGGAAAGAGACAGAGGGAAGCAGTGGCATCAAGCTGGAGGTGAGAGCACGAGCACTATGGCCCTCCCGTACATATCTGTGTTGTGCTTGCCTGTTTTTACCAGCTTTGCAGCCTCCTTGCTGTTGCCTGCTGGAGAATGTACCACTGACTCCTGCTCTTCCTTCCCTCAACTTATTTCCTTAGCATTTCAATTTAGGGTTGTGATCTAAGTGACTGGAAAGGACCTGCAGATTGCAGAAGGGTAGATAGGAAAATCTTGCATGGCTTGATACAGAGCAGCATATCATAAGGTGCTGTGTGAGGCCTGTCCATAATATTTGAAGGTATATCAGGCTCCAGCTTGCCAGGCACCATGGGTGTGGTGGCATATTGCTGCCACCGTCCAGCATGGACATCAATGTAGTCAACAAATAATTCTCTTGTTCCCTGATGCATCACTGAGATGTAAAGCTGCTCTGTCTGTTCCCAGGACACAGGTCTTTCAGAGCCCATGGACATTGACCACAACCCCAGCATGCTCTTTGATGACATGGAAAAGACAGACTTTTCGGTACGTTCCAGCATTTCCTGTTTCTCAGTAAGTAGGGTCAGGGTGCTGTAGTGTGCCCAGGAGCAGCATGTGCCTTGCTTTTGTGTATCTGCTGGAAGTGGCTGGGTTGTAAGGCAGTTCACGTTGTACAAGGCCCATATAACTTATTTATGTAGGTTGGTGTTCATCAGAGCAGAGTGAGTGCCATTTGTTCCTGGGACTTATGCTCTGGCTGCTGCCAGCCCAGTGTTTGGGCAGGCTAGGAAGTGGGCTGCTTGGAAGTGGATGGGAAATGAATGACCATGATGGCATCAGATTGGGAGTGACCAGTTGCAGAAGTTTTTTTGATCCTGGGAGAAGACATTAGTCTGCTTTCATCCTACTGTGTGACCTTCATTGCTATTTGAGGTTTACAGTTCTTCATATCTGTGGGCATAGTTATGGTAGCAGAACACTTTGAAGCACTTACTACTAAAATTACTACTAAGTGTGCTTGAAAAATCCCTGAGTACCTATATCTATCCAGCCACCTCTGACCTTTCAAGGTACACATCAGGCAAGTGTGATGTAAAGCTAAATGCTTTCCCAGGATCCTCACTTCTGTGGAAGAGGCTGTTTCTGAAATTCTAAGCCAATCATTTATTACTCCTATTGTGTTATTTCCTGTTGTGTTTAACTTAATATACAACATGGACCAGAAGCAAAAATAGGAATAGTCTCTTGGCACATTACCTTGGTTTTTGCCTTAAGAACCGGCTGTTTTTCCAACCCTTCCTTTTCCTACTCCTTTTTAGGCCTGAGCAGAAGTATGTTCCTTCAGCAGTCTTTACTGTTACATGGTCATGCTTCCTAACTACATTTTCTTGTTGTTATGTCTCCCCAGATGTTTTCTCCACCAATGCATTGTGAATCTAAAGCCAGCCCTTCCCCTGAAAAGCCAGATCCTGAAAAGGAAGGAAAGACTCTGCTGAAGGATAAGTCAGTGGAAGGAATGCTAGCATCCCTGTATGACCAGCCCCGGCACATCCAGTATGCAACACACTTCCCTATTCCTCAGGTACAAGACCTGCTCCTGTCTGCTGCCCTGTTGCTGCCCTTGTCATTAATTATATGTCTCTCCCTACTGTGGCTGGGTAAGGAGCAGTCCTGCTTTTCTGGATGGCTCCTTGCTCACTCTCAGAGAAGCTTCTGAGATGAAGGTTTTCTTTTTCTTTCAGAGATCCAGATGGGAAACAAGATTAAAGCATTCATCCTTGTAGTTGCTAATGCAGTTGTCTCTTTTGGTTCCCCAGGAGGAGTCGTGCAGTCATGAGTGTAACCAAAGGCTGGTAGTTCTTTTTGGGGTTGGAAAACAACGGGACGATGCTCGGCATACGATCAAGAAAATAACCAAAGACATTCTGAAAGTCTTAAACAGAAAAAGCACTGCAGAGACAGGTTAGTGGAGCTTGAGACACTCATTTTTGAAGTAAGAGCATCTTTCCAGTTGGCTGATTCCCTTGTCTGGAGTCTCACAGTGAAAGGATTTTACACAGTCTACAGTGTCTGCTAAGAGGTACTAGTGAATGAGTCTGGAATGCTGCTCTGTTTTCAAACATACTAACCAGCAAGTAAGACAATTGGTTTCCTGCTGGTAATGTCTGTTTAATTAACCTGTCTTCAGAAGAGAATTGAGTTATACAAGGTTCAGAGTGAGACCCTGGCCAAAACTTTGGCTTTTCATGTTTTATTTTATTTACTCTTGCATTCAGATCCTTGTACAAGAAGCAGAAAATACTTTGCCAATGCATATTTGGCAAAGACTTTGCGAAATGTATCGTGCTGTTACACTTCAGGCATGTGCTAAGTGCGTGGGATAGGAAGTTTGGATAGCTGGGTTAAAATCAACAGAAAGCATCTGATGTCCAACAGCTGAGAGAATCTGGCTACAATTTTTCTTTCTTAGTCTGATGCCTGAAAGGCAACTTAAAATGTGGTAAAAAGATGATGCTTTGAAATGTGGAGTGCTCTGACAAACTTCAGTGGCTGAGCATCTCCAGTCCAGAATGCCTGTTCTCATCAGAGAATATGTATATTTCCAAATCAAGACTGGACTTTTTGAAAAAAAAAAGGATACTCCAAGGAGTACTTTCATTTGGGATAAACTTGATGTTTGCCCTGCTGTCATTCTTAGGTNAAAATTGCTTGTCTCAACAGAAAAATTGTATTTTTCCAAACCAAGACTGGGCTTTTTGAAAAAAAAAAGGATACTCCAAGGAGTACTTTCATTTGGGATAAACTTGATGTTTGCCCTGCTGTCATTCTTAGGTTAGGGATTCCTTAATGTTTTGTTTTTTCTTTTTTTTTTAATTATAGTTCTTATCAACTTAAGGTCTAGGACTCAGGCCTTTTGCCTATGCTTCATCACAGGGGCTGATCTTGCTGGGGCACAGTCAGAAGCTGATGGCTGATGTTTAATCCTTTGGTAAGGAAAGCAGCCTAATACTGTTTTCTGGTGCTTTCAACTTTGGTAGGTGGGGAGGAAGGCCAGAAGAGGAAAAAGAGCAAGCCAGAAGCATTCCCAACAGCTGAAGATATCTTTGCAAAGTTCCAGCACCTTTCTCACTTCGATCAGCACCAAGTCACATCTCAGGTATGAAAATGTGAAGACTGCTGTCCTTCTTGGGCCCTGACTGTGTCTCTTTGTATTACTGAGAGCAGCTTCCAAGAAGGAGATGAGCCTGCTGAGGGACTTCTGGAAGCGGAGATAGACTGTGTGTTGTCTTGCACTTGCAGGTATCTCGTAATGTCTTGGAACAGATCACCAGCTTTGCTTTGGGAATGTCATACCACCTGCCTCTGGTACAGCATGTGCAGTTCATATTTGACTTGATGGAGTATTCACTCAATATCAGTGGTCTTATCGACTTTGCCATCCAGGTAAGGGCAGTGTGCTCAGGTGCTCCCTGGGGAGGGGTTTGTCCACCTGAGAGGCAGCAGATCTGTGCTGTGATAGTTGGCCTGCTCTGGTCATCACTGGGAACCCTGTGGCCTGTGTCATGGAGGTGGTCAGATTATGTGGTCATTGTGATGCTTCTGGGCTGCAGCTGTTAGGAACAGGTTTTCTGTGGCAGATAGTCTTGCATGTTCTCTGCTGAGGATTACTCTTCCAAAGGCTTTGGGCTTGTTTCCAAAGGACTTGCATTGCATATCTGTCCCTGGTTGTAGCAGGGCCTTGTTCTGAGTGAGAAGGGGATTGTCTGTCCCTGGCACCTTGCCTACCTTGCTCCCCTGGAAAGATCCTTGGCACATGGCAGCTCAAGCTGCCTTCTGGATTCTGCTAAAATCCTGTTGCTGTTTCTGCAGCCTGGACCAGGTGTCTCTTGAAGCCTAGCTGATGGAATTGTGGCTGTTAGCCTGGAAAGGATATCAGAGTGAGACTTAATGCAGGATAGAATTATCAAACAAGCTGTTTGAAACTGCCTGTGGCCATATCCCAATTACCCTCTGATACCCAAGCCCTGACAGGCCCTTGTACTGCCTGAGACATTTTGCCAGCTGTTCTGGGGTGTATCCCTAAGCAGAAAGTGCCTGGCATGCCTCTCCGGGCAGGTCCTGTAGGCAGTGGGTTTGGTGTGCCTCCTTCCTTTCTGACCATACCTTACCCCTGTGGCTGTTGAAGGGTTTTTCTGTCATTGGGTGCAGTTGCTGAATGAACTGAGCGTGGTGGAGGCAGAACTGCTGTTGAAATCCTCCGACCTTGTTGGCAGCTATACCACCAGCTTGTGCCTGTGCATCGTGGCTGTGCTGCGGCACTACCACTCCTGCCTTATCCTGAACCAGGACCAGATGGCTCAGGTCTTCGAAGGGTAAGGGCATCTCCCCCTCTCTGTGTGTGAGGAAGCAGTATATGTGCTGGAGGTTCATCTGTGTCCTTCCTAAAAGGCAGCTACTTGGTGCCTGAGGGTTCAGCTCACTTCTTGTTGTCTCTCTGCAGTCTGTGTGGGGTGGTGAAACATGGCATGAACCGCTCGGATGGCTCCTCAGCAGAGCGCTGTATCCTGGCCTATCTCTACGACCTGTATACCTCCTGCAGTCACCTCAAAAGTAAATTTGGGGAGCTCTTCAGGTGAGTCTGATGCAGCTGAGATGCAGTGGGTACTGCCCACTATAGCACCTCGACATAGACTTTGCTTTTGATTTTCTTTGATGGGATTGCTCCTGAGATCCTCTCAGTGATTCAGTGGATAATCTTGACTCTTAAATCATCACATTTTAGTAAATTACCTCAGTAATCCTCTGCACCTACACAGGTCTGTACCTACCCCACTCCTGGAGGATAGATGTAGAGAGTTAAGTTCCTGCTGAACTGGTGACTGAGCAGTTAATCTTAAAAGTGGTTCTCTGCTCTTTAATACTCCTTGGGCTGTTTTTGAACCTGCTCTACTTGGCTCTGGGTTTCTTCCTGTGCTACTTTGCACTCCTTTTTCTGCTCCTGTTAGCTGTTTGGGTTCTGCTCTGCTGCTGTTGCCCCCAGGTTCTGTCACCTGGGCTTACTTTATGCTGTGGCCTTTTGTCCTTTGCAGTTCTTATCTTGGGAACTGACCCTCCACTAGCTCGCTTAGCCACCCAGAGAAGGAGTCCACAGACCTCCCAAGCTTTTTGTTTACCTGATCCTGTGAAGGGGTAATTCTCTTGACAGCCCTGTTTCCTAGTACAATGCTTAACTTGGTTTTTTCTCTCAGTCCCTGCTCCCTGTTAGTGTTTCCAGTGCAGGTGTGTTGTGGGGACCCTTGGTGTTACCCCCCCACCCCCACAGTGAGGGGCTGTGAGAATGGCTATTGCCTTGATACCAGCTGGCCAAACTCCTGGCTACAGAAAGTGTTGGAAGTCTGTCTCTGGACTGAATTGAGAGCAGGAGGGATTCCTGTTGTCATAATTTGTCATGTTGGAGTTCTTTGAAGGGGTTGTCATACAAACAGAAATGAGAAACCTCATACTAGTCTAACTGAATTCTCAAAAGCTGTTCAGCAAAACTTTAAAGTAAATGGCCACAGATAAAAGGGAATATCCTCTAGCAGGCAAAGAAGTTATAGATGAAAACAAGGAGTGGCTGAGGAGTTCCAAAGGACTCTGCTAATGCTTGTGCTGTTTTATGCATCAGAAGTGTGAGTGGTGATATCAAATCTTTTCATGTAACTGTTACTTGGCGTATAAAAGAAGTTGGCTGCAGGTTGTTGTAGTAGGGTGCATTGATGGTGACCAGCTGATAAACTGGCAGGTTAAGTTCAGTGTTGTTAAACATAACCCTATGTGCATTGTTCTATGTTTGTTCCTTCCTAAACTCTGTGTGGTGGTGGGCATGTTTTGCTGGTTGAATAAAGGATCTTTGAGCTGTAACGGATACATAATTGAAAATGTCATTATAGGGCACAATAACAGTCAGAAAGCAAATTAAATATTAAGTATTGTTTGGAAAGGAATGGAGAACAGAACAACAAGCATCATTAGGCCCCTGTTTATGTCATGGTACAACTGTGCCTTGTGGTTTGGGGCAGCAAACTCCAAAAAATATGTATTGGATTTATGCCCAAAGGAGGGTGAGTGGATAAATTACCAGAGGTTTCAAATGACTTATGAGGAACTGAGTCTTCTCCCCACAGAAGACGAGTACTGATAGAAATTTTGTGCAGTTCTGGTTGATGTGGAAAGTACACTGTATGTTCAACATGTCTTAGAATGCAAGCACAGAGAGGAATGAACAGAAAATCTCAAATGTACTGGTCTTTTTTGGTGCACAGTGATCTTGAGTTTCAACATGTTCTTTCCCAGAGAGGGTTTGTCTTTGCTCATGAGAGTTCAGTGGCCACTTAGGTTTTTTTGTGTTCCTAATCGCTTTTCTGTCCTGTTTAGTGACTTCTGCTCCAAGGTGAAGAACACAATCTATTGCAATGTTGAGCCATCTGACTCCAACATGCTGTGGGAACCAGAGTTCATGATTGACACTATTGAAAATCCGTCTGCACATAACTTTACATACACCAACCTGGGCAAGAGCCTCAATGAAAACCCAGCCAATCGCTACAGTTTCGTCTGTAATGCACTAATGCATGTGTGTGTGGGACACCACGATCCAGACAGGTGAGAGGCAGAGCTTTCATGGTTCTACTGAGAAAGTAAATTCTTTAGGTAAGGGTAAGGAAGCCAGTGGCCATATCTTGGCTGTCTTGGGGTGTGAAGAAGGAGAAGCCAAGGCTGGGGTCCCTTAGAAAATCACTGACCTGATGGCATGCATGAGTAGCAAAGCTGACCCTCTGCTTTTTTCATTATTTATTTAACAGGGTGAACGACATTGCTATCCTGTGTGCTGAGCTAACTGGCTACTGCAAGTCTCTAAGTGCCGAGTGGCTGGGTGTGCTCAAAGCTTTGTGCTGTTCCTCCAATAATGGGACCTGTGGCTTCAATGATCTCCTCTGCAATGTTGATGCAAGTGCAAACATTCAAAAGGGGAAAAGGAATTGAAGCAGGAGTGGAGGGATCCCTTGGGAGAAGGCAAAAGTGAACAAGGGATGGAGGCTTTGTCTTCTGAGGGCAGGGAAAGGCTTTGAATCCCGGGGGCTGCCACTGGTGTTTGCTGCAGCCTGGGCAGGCCATGGACATTGACCAGGGGTTATGGGCCCTTCTGCTCCCGAGCTCCTAGGAATTGCTGACAGAGGGAATGAGGTAGAGGCTGTTTGGCTCACTGGCTGATATCCTCTCTTTCAGGTCAGTGACTTATCTTTCCATGATTCCTTGGCCACCTTTGTTGCCATTCTCATTGCCCGGCAGTGCTTGCTGCTGGAGGACCTGATTCGCTGTGCTGCTATCCCCTCACTCCTCAATGCTGGTAAGTGCATCCCTGCACAAACCTGCCTGACTCTCAGTTCTGGCCCAAAGGCCTGTGCTTAATGCATACTTGGTGAACTCTGTGCTTGTGAAACATGCCTCCAATACTTCTTTTATACTTAATAACTGAATGTGCTGCTTTAGAGAAATTTGGGCCTTTTGATTTCTACCAAAAACTGGTTGTGCTAAGATTTTTCACAGCCTTGCTCCCTAGAGTTTGTGTGCAAGCTGAAGTAAACATGGGGAGCTGTTATCAGCCTCACTGTGTGACCACTGTACTCAGCTCTGAGCTCCAGCAGTATGCCTCCCACTGATAATAATGTTCAGCTCAGCATTTTGGCTAGAGCAGCCAGCTGGGCTTACGGCACCTGTGCCACTGCCTTACTCTGCCACCAGCCTTTCTGTCTCTGCTCTGGGGATTGCAGCATCCAGGCTCTTGACAGGGTGAAGTTGGAAAGATGGAGCAAGAAGAATGCAGTGCATGTCACTGGGGATAATACTGAAGGATTTACTTGCTTGCATGTTAATTGCTGCACATGCTCCATATTTGTAAATACAATAAGGCTGGTGCAGCTTCTCGGCTGGCTGCTCCAGGGCAGTGCACTGTGAATAGCTTTTGGATTGAGAGTCAGCTGTCCTGGTGCTTAAGAAATCTCAGTTGTCTCTTTTCTTTACATAGCCTGCAGTGAACAGGACTCAGAACCAGGAGCACGTCTGACCTGCCGGATTTTACTCCATCTGTTTAAGACTCCACAGCTGAACCCATGCCAGCAAGATGGCAGTAAGTGAATGAACCTAGAGCCTTTCTTTATTGTGAAAGCACTAAGGCTCTTGCACCCCAAGAAGAGAGATATGAGACCTTATGGGTAGAGATCATAACCTTCTTGCTTTGAATAAAGCAGGCAAAGCCTGATGCACTTTCTTCACAGGACAAATAAGTGTCCTTCCATTTATGTCACTCCATGGTAGCCAGGCATTGGGAAGAAGGTTCTTAGAGGCAGGAGACCAGCCAGTAGAGGTGGCCTTGCTGTCACTAAGCCATTAGAGTAATGATCACTTCTTCTTTTGTGTCTTGAGCTTTGTATAGCCTCTTAACTTGGTGCCAGAAGCTGCTGTTTTACAGCACTCCTTTTTTGTGTGATGATGGAAACATTCCAGGAAGCTCTGTTCTTGGCTTCTCACCAGTATCCTGATAGCTCAGATTTCTAAATCCAGCTTGTATTTTAGGTCTAGGGTACTGTTGGAGCTTGGAGTTCACGACACAGACTCTGCACCCCATTTGGATTTCATGGTTCAGTTGTCACAATGTGATTGGCACTATGCTTCTTGAAACTTAATTAAATGGGCCCCATGTTACAGTTAGGAAAGGAACTGGCCTTGGGATTCTCTGAGCTGGATTTTATGGTACTTGCTGGCACATAATTCAGGCAGCTCTGGAGCCCATGCTTTCTCTCTTGCTGAGTATTGCCTTTCCCCTTTGTCCTCTTTGCAGACAAGCCCACTGTGGGAATCCGCTCTTCCTGTGACCGTCACTTACTGGCAGCTTCCCAGAATCGTATCGTGGATGGAGCAGTCTTTGCAGTGCTGAAGGCTGTCTTTGTTCTGGGTGTGTACCTGTGTCAGCCTGAACCTATAACCATGTTTTACAGGGGAGTGGGAGAAAGGCACTGCATTGTTCGTGTTGGCTGTGCTGAAGGCCAGAGGAAATCTGTTCTGCTGAATATGTGGCTGGTCTGTAGCTGTAAACATGCTTTGAGTCTGTTGGCTGCAGAGGGGTCACTGATCACAGGGAGAGTTTACAGAATCTCAGGATGTTTTTTGAGTTAGGCTTTGTGGTTAGAGTTGCTGGTTATATGACACCTGTGCTTTCCTTTTAGGAGATGCAGAACTGAAAGGCTCTGGCTTCTCCCACCCTGGAGGTGTTGATGATCTCATGGATGATGAGCTGGGCACCAGGAAGGCTGGTGGTCGGGTAGTGACTGTAGAAACAGCCAGCTTGGATATTTATGCCAAGTATGTACTGAGGAGTATATGTCAACAGGTGAGTCTGTCCCATCTCCAGGTGTGTCCTTATCCCTTCTGCAGACAGATATATCCCACATGCCTTTCTTCAGGTTGGGTTTGGCAGGTATTTCTCTGAAAGATCAGTGAAGAGCCTGCAATGTTCCTGTCATGTGACAGTGCTGAGGATTGCTCACTGTTAGCAAAACACAGAGACAAGCAGTGCTCAAGAACTAGGTGTTGCAGTATGCAGGGACTGCATCCCCTTTGCTTTGGCAACAGCACAGGGCTCCAGTCCAAGGAGGGGAGTGCTGGGAGTGGTAAGCTCAGATGTGTGCTGAAGGCAAAGAAGATCAGCACGATAAAGACAGACAGATGCTTTATTAAAATGATAAATTATGTCTTTCAGGATGCAGCCTAAGTGTTGCTTGCAGCTAGGCTGTTAATGTATCCCTGGGCTTTGCATTGCCCTGTTTAGTTAATTAAAACAATGACAACAAAAGCCTTTTGCTTAGCCTAATCTGACAGCACCAGTATTTCTATTCCTTTGTGGAAAATTGACACTTGAGGAGCTGAAACCTGGCTGATAATGCTGCAGAATAGAGTGGCCATGCTGTATGAAAATGGATATTGAAAGGTATCCTTAGCCTTGGTTATAAGTTTACTCTCTCTCTCAGCAGGAAAGACGTGGTGTTACCATCTGAAACCTGTATTTTATATTACTAATGTGTAAACCCACCATTAGTGCTGTGTGTTGTCCTCATGCTATTGTTTATTAATTGGCTGACTGCATAGCAATGTTACTAGCTTACCAAAAAGGAATTAGAACCACCTATTTGTAAATATAAATTCAACACTCTTGATGTCACTGAAACCTGACTGTGGCATTTACAAAAAAATATATTCCCTTGCTGATCAAAGTCTGTATAGGACGGATTTGAAGTAAATAGAAGTGTTTAGTAGCAGTGTAAGGTATCACTGCTCATGCCAGTTGTTGGCAGCGCTGGTTATGTAGAAGTGAGCATTCCAGTAGACACCCATGAGTTACCACCAAACCAAACCAAACCAAATTGTGCCAGAGCTCCTGCAGGCTCCCTGCAGCTGTAAAGGGCTGGTAAAATGCTGTGTTTAATATTAGCACCTCTTCTGTGGGCAGTGAACTTGCACTGTCAATACCTTAAATTGTAGGTTGTGATTTCTCAGTCTCACGTTCAGGTATATATTTTATAATAGACTTCATTGTGAGGGGATGGGGAAAAGGAGCAGATTATAATTAATTTAAAGGTTTCTTCATGGACTTATAGAATGGTTTGGGTTGGAATGGACCTTAAAGATCATGAGGAGGGACACCTTCACTATTCCAGGTTGCTCAGAGCCCTATCCAACTTGGCCTTAAACCCTCCCAGGGATGGGGCGTCCAAAGGTGTTCTGGGCAAGCTGTTCCAGTACCCACCTCTCAAACTTGTCCAAGTCCCTCTGGATGGCATCCCTTCCCTCCAGCATGTCGTTCTTTTGTCTTTATACCAATAAAGTGGATTGGAAATGAAGTCTGAGTTCTTGTAAGAAGCTGAGCAAATGATAAAAAGAGTCTTCCCAAGGAAATGTGTGTTACCTAGGCAAGAAAGAGAAGATTATTATCAAGAGATTGTGATGTAGCAACACCGAAGGGGGAAAATGCAATAGGCAGTGGAGAGGTCACCACATCTCGTGTGCAAACTTATCTGGAATGAAGATAATGATCTAGGCTGTGGTTTCACAAGGATTTCAAACCAGAGTTTTGACCTTCTCAGTCTTTGTGCTTCAGTGCTTAGATTGCTGTCCACGGCTGAAGGGTCTTTCCAGCTTTCTAGGCATAGCATCAGCACCTGTGCATAATGAACTGGATACTCATCTCTTCTTTTGTTGTCACTTCTCAGTGGAACAATTCTCTGATCAGGCTTGCTCTGCAGATGCAGAAGTGCTTATATAGCAGTCCTCTCTTGATTTTAATTTAATGAATTTGCCTAATTTTAAGTATGAAAAATTTCTGCACTAACAAATGCTGCAGGTTAACTGTAAATGGAGCGAACCACTACCTCATGTTTGGAAACTGCTGCCCTTATTATCATACATTTAGGGAGCAGCAACTGAAATCAAGAGGATGACAATAATAGTCTTCTTCTACCTTCTCATAATATGTGACTTTATAAGGGCCTTGCATCCAGTCAGTCATTTTCCTCTCCAGAGTCTGAGAAGCAAAGTAATTGGTTTATACTGAGTATGGCAGTGTGTTTTCCATCACTATTTGAGAATTTAGGTGTGTGCTTTTCCCCAAGACATGTTCTGGTTCAGTGCTAGCTGCAACCCTGAGTTACCTAACGTAGGACAGCTCCAGAGCTTTGTTATGCTGGAAATAGACCAAATAATTTTAAGTGATCCCTTCTGATCTTCTGAACCTAGGTGGCAGTTGAGGGAGCCTGGACATGGTAGTGACTCTGTACTTTTAAATCACACCAATATTTTCTCAAAAGAAAGAGCAACTACTGTGTTTCATTACTGCTGACTTGTCAAAAGTTTGTTTCCTCTGTTCTGATTGCTGTGCTGTGCCTGACGCCTGCTGAATCAGGATAGTACAGTTCATGAAGAGAAATGATTATCAGGCATAACTGCATACTAATAAGGCTTTTATGATTTTGATGTGTTCCATGCATCTCTCTGAGACTGAAAGCAGGGGCGTTGGTTTGGAGTCAGACATCAGTTTGACTGTGCTGACTCTGCCTTCGTCTTGCAGGAGTGGGTAGGAGAACGATGTCTGAAGTCCCTCTGTGAAGACAGCAATGACTTACAGGATCCTGTCCTGAGCAGCACACAGGCCCAGAGGCTGATGCAGCTGATTTGTTATCCACACCGGCTCCTGGACAATGAGGAGGGAGAAAATCCTCAGCGGCAGAGGATTAAACGCATCTTACAGGTGCAGGCTGCTGGCAGAATCTGAGTGTCCTAGTGATTGCCTCATGAAAATGCAGCCCTCTGAGGGGCCTGACACTCATTATGGTGGGACCTGAGGGTGTGGGTTGGTGTAGTCTGAACTAAGGAATTACCTGAAGTATGTGTGTGTGTGCATTACAGAATTTGGACCAGTGGACCATGAGGCAGTCCTCGCTGGAGCTGCAGCTCATGATTAAACAGACAGCAAGCAATGTGAGTCTCTGCTCAGGGGGGGATCATACAGGGGAGGATGATGTGGCTGCTTGGGAGTTGGTGGGGAGGTGGCCTGGCAGAAGTGGGGATAGGGAGAAAGCAGACAGTGAGGGAGTCAGGCCTATGAAAGTCAAGCACGAGAAGGAAGCGATGAGTCTGAGACGCCAGGAGCAGCAGCCATGGTGAAGTTGGCAAACTGAATTTGTACTGAGTTGAAATATGGAAGCAGTAGGTGCTCTCAGAGGACTTGACTGTCTTTTTCTTCCCCACTTCCAGGAGATGAACTCCTTGTTAGAAAACATAGCCAAGGCCACCATTGAGGTATTCCAGCAGTCAGCAGAGACCAGCTCTGCTAGCTGTACTGGTAATGGAGTCAACAATATCAGTAGCTCGACAAGTGCTACACCTGCCAGCAACAAATCCAAACCCATCCTCAGGTAGGTGTGGAGCCAGCATGCAGCTCTCTTGTAGACAAGTCTGAATCTTAAATTGCATTGCAAAGAGCTTTCCTCTCCTGCGTTGTCACAGCTCCCTGGAGAGATCAGGAGTGTGGCTGGTGGCCCCTCTGATTGCCAAGCTTCCAACATCAGTGCAGGGCCATGTGCTGAAAGCTGCTGGAGAAGAATTGGAGAAAGGACAACATTTAGGGTCATCATCCCGCAAAGAGCGGGACCGCCAGAAGCAGAAGAGGTGAGTCCAGGGGAAAGGGCAGGCAGTGTTTGCTGTGCTGATCCCCCAGCCTGGCAGTATAGCTCCTTCTCTGTTCTCTCACAGTATGTCCCTCCTGAGCCAGCAGCCATTTCTGTCACTGGTGCTGACATGCTTGAAAGGTCAGGATGAGCAGCGGGAAGGCCTTCTCACCTCTCTGTACAGTCAGGTCCAGCAGGTAGGGGTCTTGTTTCTCCCCTCACTTTCCTTAGGAGCTTGTCCCTCCAGCAGACAGGCTCTGGAGCATGGCCTCAGGATGTTGCTTGTCTTACCCTGTTTGGTATAGGGAGCTTGAGCTGACCATTTCTGAGTCAGCAGACAGTGAGTGGTACAAGCTGCTCTCTCTAAGCTTCAGCATACAGCTGGTGAGGTCTGTCCTCTCTTCTCTATTTCTTAGATTGTTACAAATTGGCGAGAAGATCAGTACCAAGATGACTGCAAAGCCAAGCAGCTGATGCATGAGGCCTTGAAGCTGCGGCTGAATTTGGTGAGCAGTTGCAGAAAAAGAGCTTAACCATCTGGGGTGAAGAGTTGTCTGCCTTTTTTCCTTTGGAACAAGCACACACTGGAGGGTCTATATATGTCCTGAGGCAAGGAAGTAGGAGAGACACTTGTGCTGCTTCTAGGTCTTGGGCCCTGAGTGGGACAGGGTGCATGAATAAACTGCCTTGCTCTGTTTCATCAGGATGAAATCCAGAGACTTGGTCTCTTTTTTAGATGTGCCTTCCCCTTTGAATGCCTTTGCCACCCACAGCACTAGTACTTGCATCTGAGGTTTAGCTGCTGACAGCAGTCTCCCTCAGCTCTCAGTAGGAATTAAGCGCCTTTAAACTCTGGTTTAAGCTCCTTTCTCACTTCAAAATCTCAGTGTTTCTTGGTGTCTTTGTGACTAAACTCCCTTTCTCTGCCAGGTGGGAGGGATGTTCGACACAGTCCAGCGCAGCACACAACAGACAACTGAATGGGCCGTGCTTCTCCTGGACATCATCAGCAGTGGCACTGTGGACATGCAGTCAAACAAGTAACTTGCAGTCTGACTTCTGGTCTATACACTTCCCAAGGGAGGCAGCAGTTAGCATGGCCCTGTTTCTCATGTGAGCTGGCTGGTTCTCTAGATGATCATCTAGATGATCTAGAAGTGACAGCTGAAAGAGACTTCAGAGTAATAGCAGGCTACAACTTAGGTCCTGCCAGCCGAGTGCACTCTGCCATATTCAGAACAAACCTGGCTTTCCAGATGCAGAGAGATATGCAGGGGAGGGCTGAGTCTGCTTTTTAGAGGTGCTGAATGGATATAGAGGAGTCCAGTCTTAATCTGTGATACTGCGCCTAACTCAAGTGGGAGTAAAACTTAAGTGTGGTGTATAAGGAAAAGGAGGATTAGTGTGGGAGGTTATTCTGAAGACTGACACTTCTAAATGTGGGTGGAAGTCTTGACAATCTAATAGTGTTTGGTGTTGCAATGATGGCAGCGGCTTTTTATCAGCTTTTCAGGTGACTGACCTTTCTGCTCTGACCAACAGTGAGCTCTTCACCACCGTGCTGGACATGCTGAGTGTTCTCATCAATGGCACCCTGGCTGCTGATATGTCCAGCATCTCTCAGGGCAGCATGGAGGAGAACAAGCGGGCATACATGAATCTTGTCAAGAAACTCAGGGTGAGGGACACCAGGCCCTGTCTGGGGACCAGAGCGTGCTGTGTTGTGGTTGTTCAGCTGTGCAGATTGATCTGTGTCTCAAGAACAGTACCTTTCCTGTTTCTGCTGTTTAGATGAAGTGTAGTGAGGATTGCCCCTATAACTCTGTAGGCATGAAGGGTGCAAAGGTGAGAAGTAATGCAGGGATGGAGGCCAATACTAGAAGAGGCATAGGTGGGCTTTGGATGGTTTTTCCTGAAAAATTCTTCAAGTCCTCTTTGTTCACTTGTGCAGAAGGAGCTGGGGGACCGTCAGTCTGACAGCCTGGAGAAGGTGCGACAGCTCCTACCGCTTCCCAAGCAGACCCGAGATGTCATCACCTGTGAACCTCAGGGATCCCTCATTGACACAAAAGGCAATAAAATAGCTGGCTTTGATTCCATCTTCAAGAAGGAGGTAAGTGAAGCATTTCTGTCTGTATCACAGCTCCTGAGTGCAGGTGTCACCTTGTCCTCTGATGCCATAAGTCTGCACAGCTTGGGAGGCATCTGTATGCAGTGCCGCATTCCCTGACGAGCTTGAAGTGGCTGGCTGCACGCAGACAAGCTGGCACATAACCATGTCCAAAAAGGGCAAAGCTGGGGTGTTAATGCTTGGTGATAGCATGCTGCTGTGACCTGAGATGTTAACTAAATTTGGGGGTTGTATTTATGGTTATATGAAGTATAAAGAGAAACACATAATCCCTGTCATGTAAGTTAATGGGCAGAGCCAATGTGCAGGAGGCTGGCAAGATGGAATGAAGGAGACTGCACAGTTGATGAAGGCTTTTAGAAATTACTGCTTTGCCACCTGGAGGAGCAAGGACAATTAGCAAGGGCTCAGACTGTTCACTGAGAGATCTGGATTAGGGCCTGAAGAAAGCACAGAGCTACCTGTACCCTCTTAGGAGCAATAACAGGGACTTGAAGGTTCTTATCTCTTTTGCTTTAAAGGGTTTGCAAGTCTCTACAAAGCAGAAGATTTCTCCTTGGGATCTTTTTGAGGGTTTGAAGCACTCAGCCCCACTCTCCTGGGGATGGTTTGGGACAGTCCGGGTGGATCGCAAGGTGTCCAGGTTTGAGGAGCAGCAGAGGCTTCTTCTGTATCACACCCACCTGAAACCCAAGCCCCGCAGTTACTACCTGGAGCCTTTGCCACTGCCCCCTGAAGAGGAAGAGCCTCCTACACCTGTGGCTTTAGAGCCAGAGAAGAAGACTGCAGAACCAGCCAAGGCTGATAAAACAAGCTCCAATCCTGCTGCCTCCACTGAAGAACGCAAGAAGAAACAGAGCAAAACCAAGAAACGCAACCAATCTGCCAGCAAAACTGAGGTAATGGAGTGTCCAGCGCCTGTGGATGTCCCATGTCCACCACTCCTAGTTGCAGAACACTCCCTAGAGCCTTCCTGAGGAGCCTGAGAGTGGTGTTGTAGTGAAGATTTAATGTGTTTCCTCTCATCCGGGAGTACCAGAGCTTTATCCTGCTCTCTCTAGCTTGGGGCAAGGCAAACACTTTCTTAATCCCTGATGGGAGGAAAGGAGTCTGCCCAGCTCAGAGAACATCCTTGGCTTCCTCCTGTGGACTCTTCAACCCTTTAATAGTCTTCCTCCATTCATGAATTCCCAGTGCACATTGATCTTTCTTACTGCTTTGTCTTTGCAGGACTTTGTGTTGGGCCCTAGCCGAGGGGTTTCATATGGAGTTGGCATGCCTACAGAGCTCTTGCATCACCAGTCAGGAAGCACCATGTCAAGGCTGGCATATGGGCAGTCACCAGTGGGTCTCTATGCCCAGAATCAGCCTCTTCCAGCAGGTAGGTGCACTGGAGAGCCAAAAATATTTCACCTCTTTGGGAAGCTTTTCTTTGAGATGGTCCTGTGCAGGTCCCTGCACTTTGACCCTTTGCCTGTCGTGTCTGGGTACAGTGATGAACAGTCATTCTGGAGCTATGAGGTGCAGCAGAAGCTGTGACTGCTCTGCCTGTTTCTCTTGCTCTTGCAGGTGGCCCTCGCCTGGATACATCCTACAGACCAGTACGCATGCCACTGGGAAAACTGGTTCAGAGTCGCCCTCCCTACAGTGGGGTGCTGCCCCCAGGGATGGGGAGCATGATGGGCATCGACCCCTCCTACAAGCCAGCAGTGTACAGGCAGCAGCCTCCAGTGTCCCAAGGACAGATTCTGAGGCAGCAGCTGCAAGCAAAGTTGGTAAGTCAGAGCTGAGCTCTTGCTGTTGCTGACTCCACAGTATAACATGGCCAGGCTGTTTGGTGCTGTCCCTTTTAGCCAGAACTGCCCAGCTCTGTGTCTGTTGTTTCTTGTGTCTGTTTCTCTAGTGCCACCTGCTTTGTGGGCCCATGTCACTATCAGCTGGAGGAGGTTGTCACGGGGTGGCCACTGGGGAATGAGAAGGGCATGTCCTGGCTGGGGGTGGCAGGTTTTTTTGTGGCCTGTTTGTCCCACATCAGGGTGAGACAGAAGTCATGAGCATGTGCCTGCTGTGCGGCAGTCTCGTAGGTTAAGCAGTGAAGCCACTTGTCTGGTTTAGTGGGAGCTGCTGAGAAGAGAGCAGCAGTGTTCCTGCCCTTTGGAGATGTTGGAAAAAGCACTTCTCTCTTGCCTTCCAGCAGGGCCAGGGCATAATGGGCCAGCAGCCCGTGCGCCAAATGGCTCCGACCCCATCTTATGGAGCACTGCAGCCCTCCCAGGTAAGTGCAGTGACTGCAGGTAGGGCTGGAATCTGGCTCCAGCACAGGGCAGCAGCTTTGTTCTTGCTGCTAAGCCCTGAAAACTCTTGGCTCTTCTCCCTAATGAGCTTCCCTGTAACAGTATTTACAGGAGGCTGATGTCCTATGATCTGTATTTCTTTTCACCCCGTGACTAAAAAAGGCTTTTTTGTTTCATTTCAGGGTTACACTCCTTATGTCTCCCACATAGGCCTTCAGCAGCACCCCTCCCAGTCAGGCACGATGGTACCTCCTACCTATTCTGGTCAGCCCTATCAGAATTCCCACCCCAGCTCTAATCCTGCTCTAGTGGATCCTGTTAGACAGATGCAGCAGAGACCAAGTGGCTACGTGCACCAGCAGGCCCCTGGCTATGGGCACACCTTGGGCAACACACAGAGGTACCTCCTGCCCTATGGGATGTTAATAAACTCTATTTCATTCAGGGTTTCCCTACTCTGCTCACACAACTCTAACAGCAAACTGTGACAACCCCGTTCTCCATGCTGTAGTTTGCTTCCACAGAGAAAAACCTTCATCCAGCCTTCTGTCCAGGGAAGAAACTGAGATAGGATGAAATTTGGAAGTGCTAGTTGTAGGCAGGAAACTGTTTTACTAGCCAAAGAAGGATGGAATAGAAAAGTATGAGGAAAAAATACCTGGGAAAGTTATAGTTTTGGTTTTAAATCTAACCAGGAGATCACCATCAAAGGGCTAAATCTCAGATTTCCATTGTTCCTGAGCAGGCATAAATCCTGCAGGAAAGCCATGCAGCACAGTGGGATGATGGCTGTCTCTTAGGGTTTCTAGAAAAACAGATTGTATTAAACCCTTGAGTGGCCCTTGTGTCCCCTCACCTTTCTGCAGAGACAGCAGGGGGCTGTTTGGGCTGTCTCATTGCTATCAGAAGTTGTGTTTGGATTAAAGAAAGCTGGCTGCCTGTGAATGCTCTACTCCATGAGCTTGTCCTTTTCTCTTGCAGGTTTCCTCATCAGTCAATACAGCAGACCCCCATGATGAGTGGGATGAACCATTTGGGTCCACAGGGAGTCCCCTCAGGAATTCGGCCCAGCCAGATCCTTCCTGACCAACAGCAGCAGCAGTACCTGAGGCAGCAGCAGCAGCAGCAGATGCTGAGGGTGAGTGGTTGCTGACAGGAGGAAAGCTGCTGGAGCTGGAGGAGGCTTGCCCAGTGCTGCTTACCTCTGCCCCTCTGTGTCAGGAAGGATGTCACTCCGTTGGAGGCTCTCTGTGGTAATTTGCTAGGCAGTTCTCTGTTCCTTAGAGCTAGCCACTCCTGATGGAGATTCCTGCTGCCCTGCCTTGTGCCAGTCACACAGCATGAGCTAAAAGTCTGTTCAGTCCTCTGGCCTGTGTCCCACCTCTTCCTGTTCCAGCTGAGCCAGTGGATTGTGCAGAAAGTTAGCTTTTGTGCAAGTGTGGCAGGAGCTAGAAACAAAGTGAAAAGCCCCCTGTCTAAGAGCAGGGAAGTTGTTCAAGATCATCTTGAGGGGCATATCTGCATTTCTCAAGATAAAATACGTATTGGTTCCAGTTTCCATTGGCAAAAAAACTGGCATGAATCAGTCCATATACTCAATTTCTTACAGCAGATGGTGAAAAACTGATCCAAAGCCAACTGGTAGACCCAGCTCTCTAGGTTCAAAGAAGACCACAGGGCATGAGTCAACAGACATGAGTATTCCATGGATTTGCATTATGATCTTATGAATATTAAATTCTTACATGAAATAAAGATACATTTCTAGGAATTACAGAAATGCATTGAATTGACAGAGAAAAACAAATAGCTTAATTGGTGAATCCAATGCCTTGTGACAAGGCCTAGCAAACCTGTGGAACATGGGGAGACTTTACATGGCACAGAGTGCTGAGTCTTTTTGTTCAGAGAGTGGCCTGACTGAGACAGTGCTTCCTGCAGAGAGCTGCTGTCAGCAGTATCTGAGAATTGCTGCCTTGCACTGGACAAGAGAACTGCCTCTGGCATGGTCAGCAGCTTTTAGTCCTCTTGATAAGTAGCACCCCCTGACTATTCACTTTGAGTTTCTTTTAGCATTCTCCATCACTCATATTCAGAAGAACATGCCTCAGACAAATTGCTAACACTTCTCCTAGCTCAGTAACTTCACGTATACCTTCAGCTTTTAGCTGACTTTGCTTGGTTGCTTAAAAGACCCACAAAGGTGGAGTGCCCAAGCTTTTCCATTAGTGTGGCTCCTGCTGTGTTACCTGAGGTGTGCCTGGTGCTGGAGCTGACTTTCATGATGCAGTGGCTTGTGCAAAAGACGGGTGGCTTTTTGATTTGTCTTATGTGGGTTGGTGGGCAGCTGCTGCAGGAAGGTAGGACATGAAATTGGTATCCTGGCTCATTTAGTCAGTCATCTGCTTTCTTGTGTACCCAGGTTGCAGCATCCATGTCAGGGACCTGTGACCAAACTGGTATAAGGTGGAAGGCTGTTCTAGAAACTCACTCCTTTTGAATTTGAATCCTTGATCCAATGTGTTCATGACTGGTTCTTGTATGAATTGTTATTGTCCACTGTGTCCTGTTTACTGGCTGTTCTTTCTCGCTGTTATTTGCCTAATGTACATTCCTAGGGAGCACTTGCAGCTTCCAAAGGTCAGGGTTTTCTAACCTTCTTTCATAAGACACTGTTCCTTCTCCTGATTGTATTTTTGTGTGTTTTCTGAGTCTGTTTGAGGGTTGAACCTTGTCCTTTTGAGCCAGTGATTGGAACTGTACCTACCGTCACCACATTGGGTTTCTTATGATAGCATTAGTATTTTTTTATTTCTGCTAGGATTTTTTTTTTTATCTAGAGAGTTAAAAACTGCACTGACAGATGGGAGAATTGTCTGAAAATTAGGAGAAATGAAAAACCTTGAGATTTCTGGGTATGTTGTGACTCCAACACACTGAATATTCTTCTCAGCATAACTAATTGTGTAAACATTTGGTTTTGAGCACTGAATCCAGTTTTATCCATATCCTTTTATTGAAGTGTAACACCAGCTGTCATGAGTGACAGGGAAGGACAGCAAGATAGATTGAAGAGTTGGGGGACATGACTGAGAAGGAAAGTCTGAAATAGCTGGATGTGTTGCATTAGAGAGGCAAAGACAACAGGAGAGATAAGTCTCCAAATTTTTCATCTTAAAAAGAAAGGAAAAAAACCCTTATCTCTTCTTATCCCTAGGCTGTAGGACCAGAAATGGCCTTAAAACACAACATGTGAAATTCAGGGTAGAGATTAGGGAAAACTCCAGTAGTAGGAGTAGCTGACCTGGAGTGGATTGTGTAAGGAGATTATAGGAGCTCTGTTGCTACCTCTGAAAAGAATCTGAGAATGAGTCAGGCAAATACTCATTATTCATTATTGCTGATCTTAACCAGGAGGCAGGAGATGAACCAGCCAGCCTTTTGAGTCCTTAGTTTTCTATTCTTGCAGCTTGTTTGCTCCTAGTAATGACCAGTAGACTCGCAGTTCTCTTCCTGTCATCTGTCAATACCTCATCTTGCAGAAAACTTTGTTGCTGTCCCTGTATTTATTGCCATTTCTCAGCCTATGGTGGAGTCCTGGTGAAATTTGAGTAATTTAGGTACCTGTAAGGAAAATGGTGTGTGAGGGTGTTTTACTGCATGGAACGTCATTTCTCCTTAATCCCTCTGTGTGCCCCGGTGCTGTGTGCATTGCCCTGATGGTCCCTTCTCTTCTGTCTTCACAGCAGCAGCAGCAACAGCAGCAACAACAACAACAGCAGCAGCAACAGCAGCAGCAGCAGCCCCAGCCACCACAGCCCCAGCCCCAGCAGCAGCCCCAGGTGTCCACAGTGCCTCAGCCACAGGCGCAGGGCCAGCCCCCAGGGCTGGGCATGCAGGCTCTTCCCCCCCAGCAGCCCATTGTGAGTGTTCCCCTGGAGGCACAGGGTCCTGGCAGTCCAGCACAGACCCAGCAGTGCCCCACCTGCATCCCCCCTTTCTCCCTCCCTAGCCTGCCAGGGCCTGTGTGCATGCCGAGGCTGCCAGCCAGGTGCTGTGGCTATAACTGTGTTTCTCTCTCTGCAGTTCCAGCGCCAGGGCCTTCAGCAGACACAGCAGCAGCAGCAAACAGCTGCTCTGGTTCGACAGCTTCAGCAGCAGCTTTCCAGTAAGCCTGAGTGTTCTTGATCCTGTTGCTAGTCTCCTCCCTGCTGTTTGCTGTTGCAGGTACTCTGGTGTAGAGAAGGAAGGCTGAGCCAGACTGTCTGAGGACATAAATTACACTGGCAGGGAGGTGGCATCAGGACTTGGAGCTACCAGCCCAAGGGGGCACGGCAGCTGGGAGGGCAGTGCTTGCCAGCTTGAGGGCAACCTTCCAGACCTTCCTCCTGCTGCCTGCAGAGGGACAAGGGAGCTGAGCCTTTGCAAGGACTGCCACACAGCTTTCCTTAAAGGATCCAGCGTGCAGCTTTAATATCATCTGGGGGTATTTTCTCTGCTGCAGGTGACTTCTGAGGGGCACAGGGAGGCTGTAATCCTAGAGCAATCACTTGGTGGATGACCCAGAGACTCTGTGGTTGTGTTGTGAGCCAGACAAGACTTTGTGGAGGCAGGAGGAATAGTCTTGGAAGTGTAGCTGCACACTTGCTGTGTTTGTGGTGGTCACAGCAGGGTAATGGCATAGATGTTTTTCAGTCTGGCACGGTATTCCTGTAATCTGTATTGAATTACTGGCTGGAGGATCACAATACAGAATTCAGGATCTATGCTGTTCCCTTCTGAATTGCCTGCTGTCATTGTCTTCTGTAACCTTACTGGCCTTTCTGCTGTAAAAGTGGCAGAAATGCTATGAAAATGCTCAGAAATGGGCAGCACAGTTGATAGTTTTTTGTTTTATTTTGCACTGAGAGTGAGACTGTGCCAGATTTGGTAATGTGTAGAGTGGGGGACTTGGAAACTGTGCTTATACTTGTTCCCTGATGGAAAATTCTTAGTCCTTGTGGCCAAAAACCTCCCCAAACCAGGTTTTAATGTGCTAAGCTTCCCACTAGCCTGATTCACAGATGATAAGTCTGTGCCAAAGGATCTCAGCCAGGACATTCAAGTATAGGAAGACCTTGTATAAGAATCTGAATACAGCAAACCAGCCATATTTTTGTAGCCTTTCTGTACAGCAAATGGAGCCTTTTTATCTGGAATAGATGTGTGGGTCCCATGCAGCCTTGTGTCAAGCATTCAGCTTCCATGCTGCCTCCTTGGGTTTGCATCACCCCCTGGAAGCATCTGGAGTTTTTATTTGCAGTGTCAGGGATGGAGTGGAAAGCAGGAAGTAAACCAAGACCAGCCTGCAGGAGGGGGACAAGGGTGTTTTGCACCCATGACAGGTTGTCTTAGGAGGTTCCAGGGTATCCTTGAATGTCCAGAAGAGTTGAGAAGGCAACAGGCCAGACAGGTTACACTCATCTCCTTTTACTTCAGTGGCTTAGGGTCACACATGCTGATGTTGATGTTCAGGAAAAAGAACTACAGAATTTTATGTACAGTACTCATATATGCTGTGAGCATTGCAAATCACAAAACAGCAGTCCAAACAGCAGTTTGGAAGTTCATGAGGTTCTTGAATGTAACTTCACCATGTTTCCTGCCTTTGTGCCATCTGGAAGTCCTTTGGGCTTGTACAGAGGTACTGACAGGAAGCCAGGGACATTTTCTCTGAAACCTTCAGTTTCTGGGAGTGCTTTAGGATGAGTGACACTAGCTAGCTCAGCAGCTTGTATGGCTGCAGAAGTTGTCATTTTATAGAGCTGACTTTCTTTCAAAATCAGAAATAATCATAAACTCATCCTCCCAGCTACTTGCCACCTTTCAGGGCCTTGTTATGGTCCTCCAATTCCACCATGACAGATGGAGAGATTTTCCCTGGAAACTTCAGGATCAGGACTAGAATACATCTCTGTCTTCCTGGAAGAAAGAATGTGGGACCCTGGCTGTGCTGCTGCTCAAAGGCTCAGGCAGATCTGCAGCACAGGGAGTTCCATAGTGGAACTTTTCCTTCTCCTGGCCTGTGACACTCCTCATACTGCACTGGTGATGTGGGGAGGGGAATCTCTTTTCTGAACTAGCCTTTGTGACTGTTTAATTCTGTCTTGACCTCAACAGATACACAGACACAGCAGAACAACAACCCATTTGGACGCTACTGACCTGTGGCACTTCAGCCTGATTCAGGAGGAGACATCACTGTGGATGGATACAGCCTCTTCAGCCTGAGCCACACTCTGGGGCAGCCCCCAGCCTCTGTCCTTGTGCCCCCAGTGCTGCTGCTGTCTGTCTCACAGGGAGATGCCAGGAGGAGCATTTTATTGTACAGAGAAAGTGTTTTTACTATCCAATTTCTACAAATGTTTATGGAGATTCCTTGTGGCTGATAGTCTCCCTTCCCACTTTGGTTTCAGTTTTTACTCAGTTTTTAGTATTTTTGTTAAAATAATGATTAAGACATTGTAAAATTTTGTACTTTATTTATACCAGATGAACTCCATACTGCAGACATTCTCGGATGAATACAGAGAGCTTACTTTGCAAACTGAGTGTGTATTCAGAGCCTGCCTTTCCTCCTCAGCACTCCTCCCAGCACCCTCCACACACGGTCTCCATCTCTTCCTCAATAGAACTCATGTCTGCATTTTTAGCTTTTGGGAAGGCTAAACAATTCCATTTGGGAAGGAAAGCTCTTCCCTGTTTATTTCATAAGCTGGTGCTCACATACTTGCAAAGGTTTGTGCAAGCTGTGTAGGATTTTTATGTTGATTAAGGGCTTTACTGGTAGTCCTGTTGCATGTTCCGCCAGGACACCGGTATAAAGCTAAGAGGGACTTGTATTGCAGGATAATTCTGAGCTCTAATAAGCCCAGCTTCCCCCACCACAGCAATTACAGAGATGCTCAAGCTTCTTACCTCTGCAGTCTAGGAGGAGCTGCAGACTGAGTGCACTTACAGTGCTGCTTCTTGCTTCTCCTCACAGCAAGGTTTGGCTGATAAGCACCACGGCTCCTCTGTTAGCTCCTTCCTGACAGCCAGGGTGCTTTTGCTGCATGGGAAATGTGTGGTCTGAACTTCTGCCCTGCTTAGTGCAGCCTGCTGCCAGGAGGTCTGATCTTGGTGCTTGCAACTCCTGCTGTCTGCTGAGCCTGGAAGCCACCAGCACCTTTCTTCTCTCTTGGGTTCTTCCTCAGGTGTTGGACCGGTGGTAGCTTGCTTGACCAGCCTCTTCCTTCTGGCCTATCTGTGTAGGATAGGGTGAGGCCGCAAGGAGCTGCACCTGATCTTCATCTGAGGGCAAATAGTTCTGGGGGGTGGGCCACTGCATGAAGACAAGCCCAGGGAGCTGTGAGGGATGGCAGTGCCCCTTGCCCTCATTTATGGGCCTGTGTCTGCTGACCTAAGAAGTGGAGCTTGAGCCCTTTCCTCGTTGGGAGCACATGTGAAGCTGCTCTGCTCTCTGGGGCTTTCTTGGCCCTACACCCTCTCTTGCTCTGCTTGTCCCCAAACACCTGCACCTATGCAGGCTCTTGCCATGTGGCTGCAGCACCCTTGGAAGGTGTTGCTGGCCAGCCCTGATGGAGGGGCCTCAGTTGCTCATGAGGACAGGGGTTTGCTCCCTCTGTGCATCCCCGCTTGTCCCTTGCATGCAGATCATCCTGGCCCACAGCCCTGTGCCGGCTGTTCCCCGTCGCCTTCCCCCTGCCCCAGGGTGCTCTGGCCGGGCCCTCTGCTTGCCGGTAGCCCGGGCTCGGTGACCCAGAGGTGGAAGCCCTGCTCCTGGCCCTGCTGGAGGACTCTGCTCCCCTCATGCTGCCG
>WEZZ01030374.1:47405-64508 GCA_013400585.1 Chloropsis cyanopogon
CATCCGCCGGGCCGCCCGGTCCCGCTCGGCCCGCCCGTCAGAGCCAGCACAGAGCGGGGAGCGGGGCTCTCCGGGCTGGAGCGCTCTCACTCCGGGGGACTGGGATCCTCCCCGGGGCTGTGGGGTGCTGTAGGTCCTGGGGGTACTGCTGTAGATCCTGGGCGTTGGGTTATTTGGGGTACAGGGATGCTCCTGGTGCTGACAGGCATGAGGCTGCTGGTGTGAGCATCCCTGGGTCAAGGGCAGGCAGGAGATCCCCTTGGCTCAGTTTATTTGGCATAGCATTAAGAATGACATTAGCCATTGGGCTCCTGGAGTGAAAGGACATTCCCCGTTTCCCTCTTGGGTCAGGGACCGAGTTGGAGGCAGCTTGCTGTCAAACAGCTGGCCACACTCATCCCTGAGTGGGGCAGTAGGCAGATATCCGTTCATCCATCTGCCCATCCGTCCCTGGGTGGGGTGGTGAGTGCAGGGGGTGCTGGTGGCCCCGGCGGTGTGAGCTGTGGCTGGAGTTGGCACCGTTTATCTGGGCTTGGCTCCATCCTGCTTGAAGCCATGGAGCAGGACAGGGTGGTGGGTGAGGGTCAGTTCTGGGGTCTGTCTGCATCCCGTGCTGTCAGCAGCAAGGGACAAATGACAAGGGACCTGTGGCCTTTGTCCAGCCAGTCAGTTTCTGGACCACACTCTCCCAAATGGTGACACCTCCTTATGCCTTTACTAGCAGCCTTTCCCGAGGCCACAGACCTCCCTTAGGGAGGTGGCTCTGACATGACATCCCTGAAAGGCTGGGATTTTCCTTCCATCCTTTGAGAGTGCCTCATCTGATGCTGCTGCAGGCTCGGCCCCAGGTGATGGCAGAGCCAGCTCCCCATGAGCCCTGTGCTGGCCACGCTTTGTGTCAGCCTGGTGGGACCTTCCTTCCTCTGCAAACCAGGGTCCTCTGTGGAACTGGGAGCATCTGCCAGCTGGGCAAGGAGTGGATGTGTCCTCAGAGGGGGAGCTGCTGGTTGCCAAGGCAGGAGTCACTCTTAGCTCTGGGAATGCCTGTGCCAGGCGTGCACCCAAGCACCCCTGCCAGCACCCGGTGCAGGGCTGGGCACCCAGAGGCCCCCACTGGAACCAGACCTCTGCCCGCTCTGCAGGCTGCAGGTGGCTGCCACCAGAGCTGGTGTCTGCAAAATGGTTAAAGGCTGACATTTAGAGGTCACACTTTTAGCACTGTGCATGTGTTTGCTTCATTTGCATTTGCAGTTAGCCGGGCTCGAGGCTTTGCCACTCGCATGTGCAGTTGCCATGGTTACGTGTGCAGTCGGGATGTGGAGTTTGGTTGGACACCTGCAAACACGCAGCTCTCAACCTCCAGAGCACAAGCAGGAGCTGCCAAGGGGCAGGGCAGCCCTCGGACAGGGGCTGAGGGCTCTGCACAGCGCTGTGTGAGGAAATGGGAGCTGCAGTGCCCGTCTTGGCAAGGTCTGCACGGTGCTGCCTTGCACAGCCCCCAGCTGCCCACACTCCACAGCAGTGAGCATCTAGGGCAGCCTTGTCAGAGAGGAAGATTGAGCCCATGCCAAGGGGGTTGCCCTGCACTTTTCATCTGGGGCTGTTTCTTTTCCAGACCCTGTGTAGAGGCTTTTGTCCCAAAGGGCTGCAGGGAAGGTGCTCGAGAGCAGGGTGGTGAGGGCAGCCAGGACCTGGGAGTCATGAGTGGAGCTACTGAGCAGGCTGCCCAGGGCCAGGGGCCTGCCAAAGCTTCAGAGCCAGCGTGGGAATTGGCAGGGCACTGTGCTGAGGCTCCAGATGTGGTGGCTGTGTCTGTGTCTGTCCTGGCTCTCTGTGGGGGCTGCTCTGGGTGCTCACCTCCAACACAGACAGGGATTTATTCCAGGTGTCTTTTGATAAGGATCACGTCCGCCAGCAAAAGCAAGGAGATAGTGACTGCCAAAATCCTCTGGCAGGTCCACGTTGGCCTTTGTGTCAGGGGAGGAGGTGTTTTAGGACAGATGATAAGAAAGGGACCTTGAGGTCATCAAGTCTCTAAGCTCCATCTAAACAATTCCCAAACATCATCAGCTCGGCCAGCTCCTAAACCCCCCCAGCCACGGCGAGTCTGCTGCCTCCCAAGCAATTTGCTGCCATCTTCCTGTATCCTTCCTTCTAGAAGCTATTTCTTTGCAGCAGGCAGGGGAGAAAGGAAGCTCTCTTGGCTGTCCAGGAGCTACTGTGGCCTCAGACAGAGCAGTGTGGAAGTGTCCACGCTGCACTGGTGGCAGCTGGAGTGATCCAGTAGCAGTAGAAAGGTGGAAGGATGGTGGGAAGTGCTGGGGATGGGGACATGGAGTGTGTGTCTGTGCAACAAGTTGTGGGGCTGCCGAGGAGCCTTTGGAATCTCCGAGCAGAGCACAGAGGGGCTGTGTATCTGCCATCCTGGGGCAGAGGGGTGGGGCAGGGACAGCTCGGCTCTGTCCTTAGAACTCCCAGTGCCACTGGGATGGAAGTTAGCGGCTCCCTGCGGGATCCCAGACAGAGATCGCTCCGCCGGTGGTCTGTGGTATTGGCTGCCGGTGCTTTGAAAGGCAGCCAAGGGCGCTGTGCCTCTGGGTCGGCACAGGGGGGAGGTGGTCGCAGGCAGCACTGGGCACGTCAGCAGGAGGAGGCAGGCTGGATCCTGGTACCAGGGCACTCGGGGAGAGCTGGGTCTGAGAGCTGAGCTGAGCTGAGCCGAGCTGAGCCGAGCTGAGCTGAGCTGGGTGGTGCTGGATGGGGGACTGAATGCTCTGGTGGTCTCCTACCGTGATACTCCCCAGAGCTGGGGGCAGGGAGCAGGCTGTGACCAGCACTGTGTGCTGCTGGCCTCAGCAGGATTCTGCTGTGGGTGTGAGGGGAATGAATAAATGGTCCTGCAATTGCCAAAGCTGCCAGTTTGAACCCACATCATTCAGACCCTGGAGCGAGTCTGACTGAGAGGAAATGGGGATGAAGAGGGAGCAGTGGAAAGACATGGGTGCTTCTGGCTGCAGCTTCGGGTCCTGTCTGGTTTGTGTAGCTCCTGGAGGTTTTCCCTGGATGGGAGGTTATGTGCAGTTTGGAGGCTTGTCTGGGCTCAGTAGTCATGTGGTATTGCAGTTCATGATGAAACCTGTGCTCCTGCTAAGTCCTGAAGTCGTGTGTGGAAACTCTGCCCTCGCAATATATTCCTTTTGCCATGTTGTCTGCCTGGCAGCAGGGACAGCACGTGGCAGGGGCTGTCTGTGAGCAAGATTTTGTGCTGGGGAGAGCTGTTTGGGATGAGACCACCTTGGCAAGGAGCTCAGAGGATTGTTAGTAAAGAAGCCTTGTTCCTGACACTGCAAGATGCAGAACAGTGGAGTAACATCTGTTATTTTCAAACTGCATCTCAGCGCAAGCATGTCCTGTAAGGTGCCTGGCAAGCAGAGCTGAAACTTTGCCTGGTGGCCAGATGCTGTGGCCGTGCCAGCAGAGCAGGTGGCAAAGTTTGGGAAAGGTGGCAGAGAGAGCGTGTTACAGGGCTTGTACGGTGCACGAGCCTTGTTTGGGTCTGGGCCTGGGCTGCTGAGGGCAAGGATGGCTGGGGAAAGTTTGGTCAGGAGGCTTCTGAGGTGGGCTTGGGGAGGGGACTGCTGAGAATGCCCTTTTGTGATGATCAGGGGCTGCAGGGACCTGGCCTTCATCAAGCAGTTGGTGCTGCTCCAAAGGAGTGGGAGGAGATGCCCGAGTCTGTAATGTGGCCAAAATGTCTGTGGGGCACTGGCTGTGGAGGTGGTCCTGTCCATGTCCTGCTGCTGGCATCCAGTGCTAAAGGAGTTGAGAAGGTGAATATGTGAGTCCAACTGTCTTGGTGTTTTTCTGCCCTCACATAACTCCAGGTGCCACTGAGCAACTTGAGGGCTCATGGGGCAGTGATGGAGGAGAAGGGGACGGGGCTTACTCTGTGTCTCTGTCTCTAGAGCTGCTCACGGCGAGCTCGGGAGAGATGTGTGGGTGTTGAGATCATTGTGGAGTCAAATGCCTGGAAGTTGCAGCAGAGTTGGTCAGAGGTCTGGTGGCCTCTCTGCAAAAAAAAGGCTAAATAAGGCAGGGTTCTTCAGGCTGGCAAAGAAACAGCAGAAGATGGGTAAGATGTGTCTGCAGGAGGCCAGGAGAGAAGCGATAGAGGTTGACTGTTCATTGTTTATTTTCACACACGTACAAGGTCACATCAAATTAAGCTCTCAGGAGGTGCCAAACAGGAGGAGGGGCATTGCCTCTTGCAGATGTGCTATCAAATCACAGAAGTCCTCAGGACAAGGTGTTATGAACAGCAAAACCTTGCATTAGTTTCAGGAGAAATGGGATGATAACAAGGACAAGAGGTTCCCCCAGAACTAATAAATACACTGAGATCCACCTATGGCTTGGGCAGCTGCAGACCTATGAATGACTTGTGCTTCTGACTGCTTGCAAGTACACAGAACTTGTGTTGTTCCACACAGAACAAGGTGGACTTGTGGTCTGCTCTGTAATTTTCGTAACATTCTGCCCACCAGAGAGTGTGGAGCCAGGAGGGAGCACTGGGCTTTGGCAGAGGAGGATGGGTTAGTCCCCACCCAGTTCTGTCACTGGGCTTGGCACAGGGTGATAGATGCGTGCTCAGTCCTCCTTCCTCGCTGGGAGCATGGGGTGCTTTCCCCACACGGTGGAGGCGCACCTGCTGGCAGGTACAGGGCCTGTGTGAGCACCAAGCCTTGGCTTCACAGCACCCTTTGCTGCAGACCTCTGACAGGCTTTTGTCCACTGATCAGGTCCTAATTCAGTTGGTTTGAAAGTGAATGGCAATATCCCTTCCTGCTGTGTTCCCTGACAGCTCTGCTTCCTCGGCTTCCCTGGGCACAGGGACACGCTGGCAGCAGAGCTGGAGTCTCATCTTAGAGCTGTCCCAGTTCCCTGCTTCTTGCTGCACATGATAGGCACTGTGGGATCACCAGGGATCTGGTCTTCATCTCCCTCTCCTCCAATCCCCTGTGTCTGCCTGTTCTCATACACATCAGGAAGCATCAGTGTCAGTTTTGTTCCTGGTTTTATCCTCAAATGACAAAAGACTCATGTCCTGCTACCCGTGAGGTCCAGTCCAGCCTTACCTTGGGGAATGTGGGATGCCAAAAGGCTGTTCCCCAGCTCCTGAGCAGTCCAGAGACATGCAAGGACAACAGGGAGATGTGAGCCTTGGCTTGGGAGTGGTTGGCTTCTTGTGGGAGAAGTGGACTCGGAGAGGAGGATGCAGGGATGAGCTGGGGATCCAGCAGTCCCCTGTGGGTTTTGGCTGGCAGGCAGAAGTACGAGGTCAAGTGAGGGTGTTGCTTATGAAGAGGATGCTGTTTCTCATCCTTATTAATTCCAGGGGGACTGAGGGAAGTGTCCAGCCAGCAGCACAAGGGTGTCCTTGCAACCGCAACCCAAAATTTCCCTTGGATAGCAGCTGTCCTGTGCCTCAAGAAAGAACCAATCTCTGTCTTTTTGGTCTCTGTTGCCACTGGGGTCTCTGGATGAGAATCTGAGATTGCAGATTTGGGCAGAGAGCTGCTGTACTTTAATGCTCATGACTTTAAGAGAAGCCAATTGGTTGCCTGCTCTTTGTAACAAAAACTCCTCCTGTGTCCGCCGGGAGCGATGCTTCCAAGTGGGCATCTGCTGAGGCAGGGCTGTGCTCAGGGACCTCTGAGGAGCAGCAGGGAGCATGAGAGCTGTCTTGGCACTTGAACTTGACTTTCCTTGGCATTGTTGGTCCTTGCAGCATGCCTGTCTGTCCTGCTTCATTCTGGTCTGCTCCCTCTGGAGAGGCAGGGCATCCCCAGGCTGCCTGATTTGCTCCGGTCCAGCTTATTTCTTAACACGAAGTGGTATTTGCAGTAAAACACATTAAAGGATTTTTTTGCCAGAGGTTTTAGGCTTTCTGCTTTTTTGTGCTTGAAGATAGAAAATATGGGAGGATAAATTTACAAGGGAAAATAGAAAATACATTTCGGATTAAATTTGAATGGGTTTCCTTTCTAGCTGCTGGCTTGCCTGACCTAGAGTCTCCAGTGAGCCCTGGCTGCCTGAGCAGGACTTTGTGGAGCTGCTGTGGCTGCAGGCTCCCGTCCAGGGTGCTTCCATGGTCTTCTGCTTAGTCACGCCAGCTTAGGTTTGGTTTGGGAGCACAAGCAGCTGATGGCCTTGTTGAGGGCCGGTTCTCCTGCTTAAGGAAGCTGCTCCTCTTAGCTGGGTACAGGCTGTCGAGGGCTTGGGCTGCACCGTGGGCTGCACCTGGGCTGTCTGAGGTCCTTGTGAGGTGACAGACACCACATCTGTCCGGGCTGCCAGCTGTGCACACAAGCTCTGCCAGTGGTGCTCTCTGGCTGAGACAACTGTATAAACTCCTTAGGTTGCTTTCTGGAGCACATACCAAATCTGTGCATTTCCAGAATTCCTGGGAAAGCCTGTAGGGTTTCTGGGGAAACCAGTAACTCTGGGATGGGCTTTTCCCTCATTCAGCCGCAGACGGGCGGTTTTGGACGCTGTGTCGTGCCAGCAGCACAGGGGGGTGGCCCTTGTGTCAGGGGCCCCAGGGCTCCCCGGTGCTGCCCGAGCGCGGGGCCGATGCCGCCCGTGCCCGCCGGGGCTCCCTCTGCCCAGCCGCTCCTCCGGAGCTCCAGCCATGATCCCGGCGCTCAGCAGCGGGGCGGAGCGAGCATCGGGCAGATGTGGAGAGGGGGAGGGTGGCTCCTCTAGCACCTGTGCCTTATTCTGGGGCGTGCGAGTGTGAAATTCAATTTGTAGATAAGCCGTGGCTGGTGAGGAGCACAGGCCGCGGCGTGTGCGGAGCCAGGCGGTGTCTGGGAGCAGCATAGCATGCACGGCGTGTCCTGCTGCCAGCTCTTGCGGAGGCTGACGTCAGCCCGGAGCAGCGGTGCCTGCTGCAGGATGTGCCTGCCTGACGCTGTGTCATGTTGGCTCCGGGTGCGCCGCCCCGGCGCCCGCAGCAGCTCTACCAAGAGGTGCTGCCCCGGGATGGCGTCCCCTGCCCCTGGTGGCGTCCCCTGCCCCGGGATGGTGTCCCCTGCCCCGCGTGGTGCAGCTGCGAGGGAAAGGGACCTGGTGCCCTCAGCCACCGACAGCTGGGATGGAGGGCTCCGCGGTGCTTCCAGCAGCAGTGGCGTTTTTCCGCCCCCACATTTGGATCTTTGTGATGTTTCCGGTGGAACCTGCCTGCTGGTGGGAGCAGAGGGAATGTGCCTTACAGCATTGGCAAGTGCAGTTTGCACCGAGCCGTGCTCTGTCCAGGCTGTGCTTTGCTACCAGTGCTCACTGCTCCCCGTCTCCTGCCCCAGTCCGGGCCTGGGGATCCCGCTCGAGCAGCCCTGTGTTTAGATGGAGAGTCCAGTGCTGTGAGGGGGGATCGTGGTCTCCCGGGCCAGCCACGGCAGAGCTGGGACTAATTGTGCCCCCGGGCCAGCCGCAGTGTCGTGGAGCAGTGGGTCACTGCTGAGGCCAGTAGGCTCAAAGGGACATCTGCAATATGGTCAGAAAATCACATCTGGCCTTTGGTCAGGGGCACTCACACTGACATAAAGCTCAGCATCTAGAGTGCAGTGGGATGTGCTGGGGCACACAGTAGGGCAGTGGAGTCCAGCTGGGGCATCTCCCTGGCACAGGACAGGACCTGCTGCTCTCCCAGCTGTGGGAAACTCGGGGCACAGCCCTGCATCCCAGGCTCTGGGCACCTGTGTCTGTGCAGAGCCTGGCTGGTGTTTCACCTGGCAGTAGGGACTGTTGTAGCAGGGTGGAGGTGGTGGGGACAATGAGCTCAAACATCTGGGACGGCCTTCCTGGGCAAAGACCCTGCAGTGAGGAAACAGTTTGGTGCTGGACTGCAATGCTTGACCTTTCCTGCACCCTGAGAGAGCACAGGTGGCCCTGCTGCCTGCACTGTGACCTCATGGGTGGCTCTGTTGGGATGGCCCACACCACCCCTTGCACGGGGATGTGCTCTCCCCATGGAGCCATCCTGCTCCACAGGCGTGGTGTCTCCTGGTGCAAGACAAGGTGGTGGTAACACGTGGTGCACAAAATGGTGCTTGCACACTGCCACGTAACTTGCAACCTCATCTCTTCACAAGAAAACTTGTCATGCTTCAGCTTCTGTGCAAAAGTTAGTTCCTGCTTGTCTCCAGCTATTTCCTTCATCTTTGTTCTTTGTCATGGGTTTTATTACCTTTAACCCAGATTACTTCCATGACCTGTTTTACAATTCTGCCCTGAAAAACCTTTCTGAGCTGATAAAAAGTGGAGTGATGCTAGGCAGAAATGAGTGGTTGGGGTAGATGTTGGTAAAAGAAAAAGTCCTTTACTGGCTCTGCTGCTGAAACCAGAGGCTCAAAATCCACTGTCTGGATTTCAACCCTTGATTAAGTGGATTTGGCTTCCTGCTTTGAGTCAGTAAAAATGAAACATTGACAACTTATTTTGGATGTAGCTGTTCCCATTCAGAACACTCTTGGATTTTGTTGCCCACCCTCCCTAATCACATTTGCAGGAAGTCCATGTATTTTAAGCTGCAGTCAGTTCCTCTCTGCCCAGCCCACCTCCTTACATTTATAGAGCCTCCCCCAGACCACAGTAGTCGATGGAAAGCATTGGCTGTGCACACACTCACCCTGCCTGCAGCCACTGATGCTTTCTGAGCCTTCCTTGGAGCTTGTGTGAGATGTCTTGAGCTGTTCCAGCACAGGTGGTGGTTTGGGTAGGACAGAGCTTTGTGCAAGTTGCCAATGGTCCATTGGTTGTGAGAAGGGCTGGGTGCCCAGACAGGAGCTTGAGAGGCTGGGGTATGAGAGAGTTTTGGGCAAGGACATTGCATCAGCAGCTTGGTTCCATACTTGCCTCTTAGTTTCAGGCATTTCAGAAGTGGGGGTGTCATTAAGCCAGCCTCTTTGGGTTGCCAAAGTCTCCTTTCTTTATTAGACTTCAAACCTGCTTTTGCTAATGTAAGAAATATGAATGTGTTTGGGTTGGAGTTTCAGAACCTTATTGATACGAGCCGTGTGCTTGTGCAATTGTTCCCTAACAGGGTTCAGTCATAACGATCCATGTTAACTTTAAAAATGGCCCCTGTTAGCCATGGATGTTTCCAGGGCAGTTATTGAGGAGAGGAGGCATCACTCTGGCAGATGTGAGGGGGATGGTGCTGAGCAGGTGGGATAATGTCAGTGTGTGGCTTCCTGAGGCTGGAGAAGGAAGTGAGGGGAATGCTGCTGGTGGAGCCAGCTCTCTCTTCCCTGGGTGAGATTTGCACTTGGGCTGCTAGCTGTGGAGTGTTGATCACAGATTTGAGGGAGATTATATTGCCTTAGAGTAGGTGCCTGATGCTTGTTTGTGATGTGTGGGAAAGTGAGCAAGTTGTCTTGGCATGAACTTTGTGCTGGTGCCAAGGGCTTGCTGAAAGCAGATTGTCTGTCAGCTCACTCCTGAGCACTCGTCTGGAAATTCCAGGGTTCTGTGGATGCACTTTTGCATTGTCAGTCACCTGCCTGCACAAAGCCAGAGGTGGAGTAATTCTAATATTTATTAGTGAAGCACTGCTTAGAATAAAATAAAATAGGATAGAATGGGATGGGATGGGATGGGATGGGATGGAATGGAATGGAATGGAATGGAATGGAATAAAATAGAATAGAATAGAATAGAATAGAATAGAATAGAATAGAATAGAATAGAATAGAATAGAATAGAATAGAATAGAATAGAATAGAATAGAATAGAATAGAATAGAATAGAATAGAATAGAATAGAATAGAATAGAATAGAATAGAATAGAATAGAATAGAATAGAATAGAATAGAATAGAATAGAATAGAATAGAATAGAATAGAATAGAATAGAATAGAATAGAATAGAATAGAATAGAATAGAATAGAATAGAATAGAATAGAATAGAATAGAATAGAATAGAATAGAATAGAATAGAATAGAATAGAATAGAATAGAATAGAATAGAATAGAATAGAATAGAATAGAATAGAATAGAATAGAATAGAATAGAATAGAATAGAATAGAATAGAATAGAATAGAATAGAATAGAATAGAATAGAATAGAATAGAATAGAATAGAATAGAATAGAATAGAATAGAATAGAATAGAATAGAATAGAATAGAATAGAATAGAATAGAATAGAATAGAATAGAATAGAATAGAATAGAATAGAATAGAATAGAATAGAATAGAATAATTTCTGTTGGAAGGGACCCACAATGATCATCCAGCCAACTGCCTGGCCTACTCAGGGCTGACCTAAAATTAAGGCATGTGGTTAAGGGCGTTGTCCAAATGCCTCTTGAACACTGACAGGCTTGAGGCACCGACCACCTCTCTGGGAAGCCTGACCCAGCGTTTGACCACCCTCTGGCTACACAAACGCTTCCTAACGCCCCGTGGAAACCTTCCCCGGCACAGCTGTGAACCGTTCCCTCCCGTGCTGTCGCTGGATACCAGGGAGCAGAGAAGAGCTCGGCACCTCCCTCTGCACTGCTCTGCTCAGGGNAGCCGCCCCGGTTCCGCCAGGCCGTCCCTCCTCACCGGGACAGAGCGGTGCCACATCCCGGCGCTGCCGGCCGCGGGGAGTCCCGGCGCTCCGGGATCCCCCGGGCTGGGTCCGGCGGGGCTGGGGAGCGAGTGTGGGTTCAGCTGTGCCCGGTGCTGCTCCTTAACCTCTGCCCCTGCCGGTGTCTGTGCGTTGAAACTGCAAATAGCCAGGTGAGGGAGAGAGAAACTGCCACTGTGTATTCATGCTGGGTTCAGGAAAGCCATAATGTGAGATAATCCAGATTATTTCTATCCAGAACGTGGCAATAAATAGCCTGCTTCCAGCAGCTATCCCTGAGCCCTGTNCTCCCTCTGCACTGCTCTGCTCAGGGGGCTGCCAGAGCCCCTCCGCTGGGCCCGGGGCTGCGCTGGGCGAGGTGCCGGTGCCGGTGCCGGTGCCNGCCCCTGCCGGTGTCTGTGCGTTGAAACTGCAAATAGCCAGGTGAGGGAGAGAGAAACTGCCACTGTGTATTCATGCTGGGTTCAGGAAAGCCATAATGTGAGATAATCCAGATTATTTCTATCCAGAACGTGGCAATAAATAGCCTGCTTCCAGCAGCTATCCCTGAGCCCTGTGGGAACCCGCCAGTCCACCGAGAGGCTGCTGCCACTGCCCTCTTCCTGCCCTGGCAGAGCCTTCTGCTCACACAGCAGCTGTGGGATGTGCCATGTGGCCCTGTCTCAGCTTTCCACCAGGCTCCTGGGAAGCAGTGAGTGGGAAGGTCATTCAGAATCTAGGCTAACTCAAGGTGAGCATGTAGCCCACTCCAAAAAACTCCAGGCTTTCAAGCACAGTTGTCCTTGGATCCTCTATAGTGGTCACCTTCCTCTTGCATCAGCAGTATTGGGTGCTGACCCCACCACTGTCCCTGCTGCAGTACTCACAGGCTGTCCTTCAGCAGCATCACCAGTCACAGCTCAGTGACACTGAGAAAACTCCTGCATTTTTGGAGCTCTTGATGCTAAACAAGAGTTGGAAATGATCCAGGCTGTCTCACCTGCTGGGTAGCGTGTCTTCTGGAGCCGGGCATCGAGCAGTGTGCTGACATTCAACACCAGAAACGTCTGGAAAGGCTGGAATGTGGGCAGGGGAAAGGTCTGCTTTGCCCCTGGTGTCCTTCCCAAGGCAGGCTTGGCTCCTTCATGAAGAACTCGTTAAGGGCTGTGGAGCAAATGGTGACAGGCCATATTGCAGCAGGAGGCCTTTGGCACCACTGCAGAAGTGGCTCTTGAAATTGTCTGTTTCTAGGGATTTTGAGTAACATTCTTCTGTTATGAATGGAAGCTCTCGAGGATCTTGGCATGTGTCTGGGAGTTGTCAAAGAGCTTCTGTCCCACATATGTTCTCACAGCGTTGAGGAACTTAACTGACACTTCTCACGTGGTCCCTCATCCTCTCCCCTGGGCAAAGGATGTGCAGTGGAGTGTCTCACAGGCTTCTGATGTTCAGCTCAAAGGATTGGTGGTACTGTGGGTAGGAGCTAGGAGGGGCAAGGCATAGGGAGGCATCTGGATGCAAACCAGGGTGAGGTTTGTCACTGTTTTCCTTCTGTCCCCTCTTGGGGTGACTGTGGTGCCTCCATACAGGGGGGCTGCAGATGTGCCTCAGGAGGGGTGAGGTGGGGAGCACTGGACTCTGGGAGAGGCCTCTGCAGAGTGGAGGATGGGTGGTTTGGGCTCCATGGTGCTGGGAAGCCTGCTGAGTGCTCTGCTCTGCACCCTGAGTGCTGAAGGGCTCGTGGCCAGGGGCTGTGCATACCCAGGCAAGTGTGAGGGAATGAGGGCAGGGGCAGAGCTGCCAGCAGGGTGATGAGAAGTGTGGGAGACCGGGCTGGAGGGGCTGCTGGGATCACTTGGTCCATCCCTCTGCCCTTTGCAGCTAGCCATGGAGTGCTTTAACTTTTCCTGGTGTGCACTTAACTTTCCTTTCTTAATATGGATGTGTCTCCTACCTAGCACAAAAGGGCAGAGTGTTCTGAACTTCGTTGCAGTGGCCTTTGCATGTTATAAAACTGTGCCCTGTGACTTTTCTTGTCTAGACTAATCCCAGTCTTCCAGACGTTTCTCCAAAGCTTTTTGATGATCTTGCTGGTATCCCATGGCCTCTCTGAGTAAGTCCAAATCTTTTGGGGAATGAACTGGTTCTCTGGACAGCAGTAAAATTACTTGGTGTGTCTTTATGAGCTGAAAGGAGAGTAATTACTTCGTGTGTAAGCTGGCCTTTCACACATCCTCCTGTAGTTGCCTTTTTTTGTGGCAATGATATGCTGGCTCACGTTCAGTTTGTACTCACCTGTAGCCCTCATGACCCTTGTGGCAGAATTGCTGCTGTCTGTTCTTCCTTGGCCTGTTTGTGTGATTTTGTACCTCCCAGTGCCGTACAGCCCTGACCATCATCTCAGCCCTTTTCCCAGTCTGTCAGGAGCATGTCAAACTCCCATCCTGGCCTCTGAAGTGCTGGGGTGTCACGTGCAGATTTTGAAACGTGCTCTGTTCTGTCATTTAGGTCATTCATGGAAAAGCAGAGCAACAGCAGCAGCAGGGCAGACCTTTCTGAAACCCTACATGTCCTTTTCAGTGTAACTGTGAGCCATCATCACTGTTCAGCAGCTCTGTGATGGACCTGGGAAATGCCTCCACAGTGCTGTGGGGCCAGGAAACATCTGCCTTGGCATGGATGGGTAACCTGGGATGAGACCTGCAGGCACAGGGAGCTCCTGAGGGGCTGCTGGGACACAGGAGCACAAGCACATCAGCCCATTGTGCTGCAGCTTCTGTGCTCCCGGGGTTTCCTGTGGGCTTTCTGCAGTGCTGTAGGCCAGGTGGGATGGGGCTGGGTCAGAGCTGGGATGGGGCTGGGATGGGGCTGGTGAGAGCTGGGATGGGGCTGGGTCAGAGCTGGGATGGGGCCGGGTCAGAGCTGGGATGGGGCTGGGTCAGAGCTGGGATGGGGCTGGGTCAGAGCTGGGATGGGGCCGGGTGAGAGCTGGGATTGCTGCCCAGCAGAGGAGAGAAGATGCCAGGTGCAGAGTGGGTCTGGCAGGTGCTGCTGCCTGAGAGCTGAGCCCCAGCCCGAGCTCCTGGAGCACAGGCTGGTGGAAAGGCTTGGAGCTGAGCTGGAGAAGAGAAGGCAGAGTTTCTGGTGCTGCTTGCTGGGTGCATGTTTGTTCTGGGTGCATGGGCTGGCCTCAGCAGAGTGCAGCGGGGTCAGACAGTGAGCAGAGCTGCAGAAGGTGGCTGGAGGGTGCAGTGGGACATCCTGTCTCTTGCTGCTGGAAGGAGATCATCCATCCCTGCCAGCTGGGTGCTTTGGGGTCTCCATCTGTCCTGGCTCTGAAGCTCACAGGACACAGAGCCACAACAGAGTCTGATGAACTTGGGGCTGGTGCTCCAGGGCAGGAGGCTGGCCCTGGTGAGGGGCCCAATAGGAGAGCAGGCTGCTGGCATCTCCTCGGCCGTCTGCCAGAGGAGGTGTGGATCCGGCTTGTCTGGCTGGTGTCAGATGCCTGCATATGCATCTGCCAGAGAGGCTTCCAGAGGATCCCACCCGCCCAGGTTTCCATGGAGAGCGTCTCTTTGTTGAGGAGGAAGCGTCTGGCAGACAGTGTGGCCGTGGAAATACCTATAGAGCATTTGTTTTCCGAAGCACATGAATAACATCCCCAACAGCTAGCAGCCTCACTTCCTCTGCTCACCCACCAGCGGCCTGGCAGAGCGACCTGGGATGCCTGCGGTGTCTTTGTGCTCCCAGCCTCTCACTGCGTGCTCGTCTGAGCATTCCCATTCGGCCGTGTCTGCCCAGCCCAGCCCGGGTTCATTCCTGGCTGGCAGGCACGGCTCCTGGCTGCGGGAGCAGCCCATCTTCGCTGGGGGACACGTTTGGCTTCTCTGCTGGAGGCGAGTGAGAGCGCTGTAGGCGGCAGAACTGGGAAAGTTTTGCTCCCACCTCCCATGGGATGTGAAGGGAATTGCTTCCCTGAACGAAATGTCCTTTCTCTGGTCTCTCAGTTCGTTCTCATGCTTTGAAAGACCAAGAAGCTTAAGAGCTGTCGAGGCAGCAGGCAGCAATGCAAGGCACATGCAACAACCCACAGTGGAAGGGATTAAGCTTGGGTTTTTATGGCAGCCTGTCAGCATTAAATTAAGGCTAAATTCCCATCCTAAATGTTATGTTAACATGAACTTACATCAGAAAGCACAGAGCACAGAACAGCAATATGAGGGTATCAGATGTGTTACAGGGGTATTGTAATTATCCCAAATCAGGCATTTGAAACCCTGGGAATTTCAGATATAGGGTTTGCATCGTCTTTTGGGTTTGTAATTGAAAAAAATCCAAACATATGAAGGCTTAGAAGCATGTCACTGAGATTGTTTGGGTGCCTTTATTCTGTGCTGCGGGGACATGTGCAGATGGAGGCAAAGAGTCTTTAAAAAATGATGGAACCAAATGTGGAATTACAAATGTTAAAATACCGTGAGCTGTATTTGAGTGTTAAGGCGTTGTGGCTCTCCAGAGTAACATTAGGGCTGCTGGGCCTTGACTGTGCATCTCCATATCTGGACATATTTGGCTATCACTGTTGCAACTCACCTCTGTGCCTCATGCTTTGTAAAACTCGTAATTGGAGACAGTTTTAAGTCCTGTAGCATCATTTTGTTTAAGTTAAGAATGTGTACTTAATTCTATCTTAGCTTAGGTTTTTTTTTTTTTTGTCTTCAGATTTCCATGTTTTTTCAGAGCTGGATGAAGATTAAACAAAAACCCAGAGGAATATCATCACAGCACAATTCTGAGGAGCTGTAGCAAGAAGCTGTTTTTTGGCTGTGCTTTGTAAAAAGAGATTCCTCATTGTGTCAGGACAGGATGGTTACAGTGGGCGTGCGGAAGCTCCACGGATGCAAAGTGGGATGTGAATTCAGCCCTGTGGCTGGGGTGTGCAGCCCAGCTGGGCAGCTGTGTAGTGGCACTGCCTGGTGCTGGGAAATTGCTTTCCTGGAGGAGTTGGTGGAGCAGCAGTGCCCATGGCAGCATGTGGCTGCAGCCATGAGGAGGCTCTGGAGCTGGGAAATCAGCTGGTGAACCACCACTGGCAGGGCTGTGGTGTTCCTGCAGACAGAAAATGATGACTGATCAGTTGAAATGGCTCTGCAGGGAGCACTGTATGCACTATCGTAAAGACTGGAAGCTGCCTGTAGCTTCCAGTCATACAAATTAGATATGACAGTCATTAATAATTAGCTTTATCCTGACCGGTGGCACCTGAAGGAACCTAAGCAGAAGATTTACACTGGGCAGTTTGCCTTCCAGCAGTGTCAGGCAGAGTGATGGGTCTGAAGCACCTTTGAGATCCTGCTTGGGAATACAGCTCTGGGGGGTCCCGGGGTGCCCCCCTGGGATGTCACTGTTAGGCAAATCAGTTCTCTGCTGAAGGAGGAGCATTGCAGCAAGGAATATGAGATGAATGATGGTTTCTTCCAGAGCTGCAGGCAGAACAGGGCAGCCGAGGCACTGTGCTGCAGAGGCAGCTCCAGCAGTGCTGGGCAGAACTGAGCTTGGGGTCTCTGGGAGCCTCAGCTGTTTCTCTGGCCCTTGACTCAGCTTTTATTTCTTAGGCTTCGGCATCTCTCTGGGGGATAATGCAGCAGTGTCGTGCTCCTGCTGGTGTGGTTCTGTCGCTGCCTGCTGGGGCAGGAGGAGGTGAAGGGGAGTGATGTGCAGAGCTGTACTGCCCTCCTTGTCTGGCATTACCTGCATTCCCTTGGCAGGCTCTGGAGAGGTGCCTGCACGCCCAGCCCTGCAAGGCCTTGCTGCTTGGGTGAGCTGAATGCAGTAACATGATTTTCGGAGATCAGTGTTTCTATTTACTGTGTTACCCTGATTTCTGAGGCTGCCAAGTTCTTTGGGTGTATCAGGAGGGCAGGCACAGCATGGGCCCATTTCCTTCATGACCAGCAGTGAGTTGCCTGCACATGTGCAGTACAGACTTGAGACACCTTCTGTGGGGGTTTTTGTTTGTGTTTTGTTTGGGTGGGGGTTTTTGTGGGTTTCTGTTTGTCTGTCTGCGAGGTTTGGGGGGGGTTTTTTGGTGGTGTTGGTTTTTTTTTTCCTGCGGATTTTCCTCATTGGATGAGGTGTTCTCTATTTGTGGAATCCCTGCCCAACTGAACCTCCACCAGAGCTGCAAACTCCCATCTGCATACAGCCCTTATTTTGTGCTCCAATAATTTCAAGGCAACTCTGCTCCCCTCTGAGCCTGGGAGAGATCTACCGGGTGGGCATGTAAGGATGCCCTGGGGCAGAACGGAGGTGCCTCACCAGCGCTGCCGTCTCTCCCAGGGTGAGGACATGTGGCTGAGACAGGACGAGTGAGCATCCCCTGAGCCAGCACCGCCTTTTCGCGGGGCCCCGGCTGAAGATCCGCCCGCCGAGGAGCGGAGGGGAGCCGGCCGGCGCTGAGGGGAGCACCGGGCGGGTGCGGCCCC
>WEZZ01030374.1:64961-89317 GCA_013400585.1 Chloropsis cyanopogon
GGCCCCACGGGGGCTGCCACAGCTGCTCCTGCTGATGCTGCCAGCCCGGGCGGGGACGCGGGAGCGGAGCTCTGCTCGCCGGGCTGGCCGGGGCCGGGGGCGGCTGGCAGGGAGGGCAGATGCCCGCAGGCACTCCGGCTGTTCCCTCCTGCCCGCCCAGTGCCCGGGTCCTGCCGGGGCTCTCGCTGCTTTGGCCAGCGGAGGGGGAAAGCTGATGGGGACTGTGGTGGTGGGCGAGATGGGTGCCTGGCTGGGACGTGTGGGTCGAGTTTGCTGTGTGTGAGCACCCGAACAGGGGAGCAGTGCTGTGCTGAAGCCCAGGCAAGGAGCACAGGCAGCTCCGGCTCAGCCAGCAGAGGAGAGGTGCCAGTGGGGTCTTGTGCAGGGGCTGTGCTTGGCACCAGTGGTGTCCAACAGGCTCCTTATGGGGAGGGACATGGCACTGTCTGCTTGCCTTGGCACCTATGCCCTGGGCAGCCCCTGAGCGCTGGGGACAGGCTCTGCAGGCAGGGGCAGGCACTGTGTGTGTCTGCACATGCTCTGCTTCTTCTGCCCGCTTTTGCCTGCTCCCAGAGCCACCTGCCCGCGTGGTGGCAGAGCCAATGAGCACCCATGGGTGGGAGGCACAGCCAGAGATCCTGGCTCCTTCTGCACTGCAGGTCTTCAACTCTTCCAGAGCAAGTCTGCTGTTAATTCCCTCCATCTCTCCACAGTATCAGCAGTCACCTCCGGGCTGGGCCGCTGGCAGGCGGGCAGCAGCAGGCAGCTGGGAGGCTGTGAGGAGCTGGTGCCACATCTCCCTGCGTCCGTGCTCCCGACTCACCCGGCAGAAGCTGTGGCCGGGCTGCGCACTCCTGACTCCTGTCTCTTCTGCTCCGTCTGTTCCTGGTGGGCAAACCGGAGGCTTGGTGTGATGGGGGTGCTCTGAGACCTCGCCCCAGGATCTTCAGGCCTGGATGTTGGTGCTGTTTCTCCCGGACAATGTGGCTGATACTCTGGAGAAGCCCTCTCTTCCCCCCTGTTCTCCAAGTGCCTGAGCTGGTGGCCAGCTGGGACCTGCGTCTCACCCTCTGGGTCCTGAGCTTTGCCTCGATGGTTGTGCAGATGGAGGGCCAGGTCTACTCGCCCACTGTCAACACGCACTACGGGAAGTTACGAGGGGTGCGCGTGCCATTGCCCAGTGAGATCCTGGGGCCCGTGGACCAGTACCTGGGGGTTCCTTACGCCGCTCCCCCCGTCGGGGAGAAGAGATTCATGCCCCCTGAGCCACCACCGTCCTGGTCAGGCATCAGGAACGCTACCCACTTCTCACCAGTCTGCCCCCAGAACATCCACAACGCCGTTCCCGAGATCATGCTGCCCATCTGGTTTACCTCCAATTTGGATATCGTGGCCACGTACATCCAGGACCCCAACGAGGACTGTCTGTACCTCAACATCTACATCCCCACGGAGGATGGTGAGTCCCCACTGGGGTGACCGCAGGAGAGTGAGGGGGGGGTCACTCCACCCCTCCCCAGCAGTGGTTGGTCTCACCTGGGTGTTGTGTTTGAAGCATGTGGTTGTGGACCCTGCAGCATGCTGTCTGTTTGTGGAAAGCTTTCTCTGGCCACACAGCTTGCCCTCTTGCCCTCAGCTGCCATCTCTGTCTCGCGTGCTCCTGCTCCTCCACGCCTCCCGGTCCCACCCCTCCACCTCCATAGCATCGTCACGGGTTCCTCTCTTGTATTGCTAAATCTGAATCCGACTCTCTGACCGCAGATCCACAGAGTGACAAGCTGATTTGTGCTCCCCACAGGCGCCGAGTGCCAGGTTCTGTCTTGAGTTGGTTCGAGTTCGTCCTTCCTCCCTGCTTCCCACCCTCCCCAGGTCCATGCGCTAGTTGTGGGCGTGGGCTGCGGCTGGGAGGAACACTCTCTGCCTCTCCCTGGGAAGATGCTCCGGCAAGAAAGGGACCACAGAGCCCTTTTCTGGGCCCTGGTACGGCTGGGAGGTTGGGGTGCACTGGCAGACACGTCGCTTGGCCGCTCCTCCGTCCGCCGGTGGGACAGCGGCAGAGCGATGAGCCTGGCGTGCTGGGGACGCACGGGGCACGGTCCTGTTGGGGTGAGGCTGAGCGGCGCCGGGTGCCTCCTTGTCTAACCTTTTCCTTTGTAGGGGATCCCACCTGAACTGTAAGTAGAGGGCAGAGGAGGCAGCGCCTGCCCGCACGCCCGCCCCAGCCTCACCGCAACAGGAGCCCCCAGGGATTTTCAGCGGGCTGAAGGGACCCGCAGCGGGTCTGCTGCGCACAGCAGAGCAGCCTGGCGGGTCAGTGGCTTCTCCCAGGCTGGCTGGCTCCACTCCTCTGTCTCTGGGGCCCACGGAATGCATCATGCCTTCCTTCTCGCCCAGCACGGCTGGCCCAGAGTTTTCCTCCCATGGCGACGCTCCCTCCCCACCTCCCGCGGTCCCGGGGGCGGTGGGAGGGTAGCAGCGTGGTTGTGATTGCATGCCCACTCCCATCAGTGGAGCCTCCTGTTATTTTGTAGTCTTTTATTCATTTTACAGTAAAACGGATTTCCAAGGAATGCACCCGAAAGCCCAACAAGAAAATATGTAGGAAAGGAGGTATGTAGCAAGCCGACCGGCAGAGAGGCACAGAGAGGAAAGAGAGAGAGAGTGAGAGAGTGAGAGGGTGCCTGGCTGGCCCCTGGCCTGCAGCACTCCTCCAGCACCTCTCTGTGCTGCCACCCGGACTGTGGACCCTCTGAGCAGCCCACCCTGCCACCCCCTGCTTCCCACTGGGAGGAGCCCCACGGATGCTCCGGCCAGCCGGGAGCACAGCTCTGGGGTCAGGTCATGAGGATGCTCATGTTGCTCAGGCCTTTCAGAACAGCTTCTCCTGGGCTGAGCCTGCACTCCCACCTTCATCCCACTGGCACTGACAGCCTCCCAGTCCCTGGCATGAGGGGTAGCCTCTGATGGCAGGTAGCACTTCAATGCACCCATCCCTTAGGCTGGGTTACCCCACTGGGGTGTACAGACCTGCTCAGGGAAGGACCTGTGTGAAGGGGAACTGCAGTCCATCCAGGGCTGAGCTTTCCCCCACTGCATCCCTGATCATTTTGCATCCAGAGCTCCTTAGTTAAAAGCATAAAGCCTCTCCTGGCTGTGTAAATGCTGCAGATTCTGCCCTGAGCCTTCTGCCTGTCAAGGCTGCTCCCCACTGCTCACACCCCCATGCCAGTGCCAGTCCTGCCAGTAGGGATTTGGTTTCCAGCCCATGGCACAGCAGCCTCCCTGAGCCCTAGCTGCCCCATGGGCAGTTCAGACACATCTCTGCTTTGCCTTGCCTCCACTGACCTTCCCTCATTGCCCCTAAATGATCATGTATTCCCAACCAGTGACATGCAGAAGGGAGTAGAGATGTGCAAACGGTATCTGGCTCGGCCCCGTGTCAGACACAATGCCTCACCCGTCCCTGCACACAGCCCCCTCGCAGGCAGGGAGAGCTGGCTGCTCCGTGCATCCCGAAGATGAACGTGTGGACGGTCAGGCAGCCAAGCTCTTCTGAAAGGCTCAGCGCAGGGCGTCTGGCCGGCACGGGCTGCTGTCCTGGGCGTCCTGCAGCAGCAGCAGCATCCCTGCATCCCAGCCTCTGTCTCCCTGCACCCCTGGGTTTGGCGGGGCCAGTGCAGCTGGGCTCGGAGGTTTGGGGAGCGCTTTCCTTCCAGCCGTTTCCCCCAGTTCTGTTGTTTGGTTTCTTTGCTTTGCTTTTCCTGTTGCTGTCCTGGCTATTCACACGCCATCTCTCTGAGTGCCAAGGCTGCCCCTGAAAGGGCTGGCGCATTAGGGAGTCTCTGCACGCTGCCTCCGGAGCCGGCTGTGCCAGTGATCACCAGCCACTTCAAAGCGCTTCCTCTCCCGGCCCTCCCACCGGCTGCCAGGGCTGGCAGACCCCCGCCACCCCCCGCCCTGCAGCCAGGGCCAGGGAAGCAGGCTCCAGGTTACTGCCAGAGAAGGGGATGATATCAGGCGTGACAAAACACCTTGGGTGCGCGCATCTCCTGGGTTTCCCTCCCCGCCGGCTCCGCTCACGGGCGGGGTTTCTTTGCAGCCCATCCGCGGCCGCCTCTGGTCACCTCCCAGGGAGCTGGTGGGGGACATTCCCTTTGTCCCCAGCGGCCTCTGTTGACTCATGGACCAGCAGATCCCCAGTGCCAGCCATGTGGACATCCAGGTGTGGCGTGCCAAGAATTAAAGCACCCAGACACTGGCACTTCCCTCCAGCTCTGGCCAGGCTCTGGTAGCTGTTGGCTTGAATTAATTGAGCCACTTGTGATGAAACACAGAAGCTCCCACACTCCTCATCGTGTATCCTAGGTTGGTAATGCTTGGGGAGAGGGTAATGTACCTGCAGTGCTGATTTCCTCAGGTTGAACATTTGAACATTGACTCATTTTGGAGTAATCATGATTACTATTTCTAAGGCCACAGACAAGCAGTGATAAGCTCTCCTCTCACAGAACAGTATTTCAGTGGTTGAAAATGCCTCAGCTCTCACCTTACTGGAGTTTTCATGACTTCTGCCACCCCTAAGCTCTGTGTATTTTAGAGCAGACAAAGGACTGAGAATTTATCAGTCATGCTTGTTTATCTCTGGAACAGAAAAACATCTCTGTTTCCCTGCCCAGTTGTCCACAGTAATCTCCTATATGGAAATTTTCTAAATGCCAGTCTCCTCCATACACATTGGTCCCTTCTCTGATAGCAATACAGGGCAGCAGTGCTTTCAGCTAGCCATGCATGGTGCCAGGGGAGCTGACAGCACTGAGGCTCATTTGAGGCTCAGATTTTGCTGCAGAAATAGTGCTGCCCACCCAAAAACCATGTACACCCCCCGCCCCCCCCGAGAGTACAGTACCTATGTGCAAAATGCAGCTCTGCCCCATGCTTTGTGCTGCCAACACTTCCAGCCTTTTTTTGGCTGTGGTAGATGCCAAGCTGATTTTTCCTTCCCTTCATCACCAGCCTGGGCAAGCCTTGCTGCAGGGCATGAGGAGGTGGATGTCATTTTTGGAGGGGAAAAATGTGGTTGCCCTGCACTTAGCAGCTCTTCCTGGCTTTCATTAGCAAATGCCCAAATCTCTCGAGCTGGGATTGTGAAGAGTCTGTGATACTGCAGAGACAGATGTGCAGGTCCAGTGTCTTCCTCAGCTGTGTGAGGGTGGCTGGAGCTCCCAGCAGCTCCTGGGCTCAGGAAGCTCTGTGGGAAAAGCCTTGTGGCTTCACTGCTCTCCAAGAAGCTGACTTGTCCAAGTACCAGCTGAGGCTTCCCTACAGCTGCACAAATTCTGCAGTGCTCCCTTGCTGGAAGCTTCTTCCCAGCCCCCTGGAAGGCTGCTGCTCTGCAGAGCTGGCCGTGGGCAGACCCCCGCCCTGCTGCTCCGCTTCCACTCCCGGGAGCGATTTGCAAAGGTGAGGGTCGGTGTTTGTGCTGCCGGGGGCAGCAGAGCGTGAGGAGATGCAGTGCTTTTAGAGAGCCCACTCAGGGCTGGAGATCACTCCTCTGCATCATTCCGGGGCAGGGAGGGGCAGGGCAGCGCCAGGGTGTGCTGCAGTCCTGGAGAAGGGCTGATGGCTGGAAGGGCCCTCAGACACAGGACCCAGCTGAGCTGTGCCTGCCTGTGGGGTTGTGCAGCCGCAGGTTCAACAGCTGCACCATTCTTGGCCCTGTTCCTTGTCCCTCCCAGAGGTGCAGCTGAGATGCTGTGGCTGGCAGAGGTGTACCTTTGGGTGCGCTCAGCCATCAGAGGCTCCTGCTCCCTGCAGCATCGTGGCTGCTTTGCAGGAGTGGGTGCCTCAGGGGGCTCCCAATGAGGACAGGGTGCTGGAGCTGCCTATGAGCACCCTGAACAGACATTTGGAACTGGAAAGGTGTCATCTCAGGCTCCTGCTCTTATCCACACCATGCTGAGAATGAAGGCTCCTTACCCTACTTTATCTCTGTTTGCACTGGTGTCAGTGCTGTTGGTGTGGTTTACTTAAGATAGAATAAATCCAGCATGGATGCCCCTGTTTCAGGCAAAGTGATTGTATTTTTTTTTTTTACTAAACTTGAACTTAAAATCTTCCTAGAGCCTCAGATAAGAGCGCATGCATCCTTCCTATCAGCCTGAACAATGTCACTTTGCAGTCAGCTTAAAGTGAAGTGGCACAACAGACATTCACCTCCTGGGTTAGTGGAGGGTGTTTTTGATGGGTAAGGAGAATAAGAGCCATGAGCCCTCTTAGTTTTTCCAGCTGTGAATCCACAGGCTTAAACCCATCCTCATGTGAGTGGGTGCTGCAGGGCACAGGGTGGGGGCATTTGTTAGAGCAGAGGAAACCTCCTGGGCTGGGTGTCCATGAACATGGCAGGAGCCAGTGGAAAGTGTTACTGGATGAGGGAAGGGAAGCTGTGATTGCTCTCACGAGCTGTGGGGCGTTGGTGGTTGTGCTGGAGGTGACCATTGCAGCAAGAGGCAAAAAGCCCACTTGGTCACAACAGTCTGTGTTGGCCATAAGCACCCTGGCACCTTCCTGCTGATGGGTGAGGCTTGTGCTTTGCATCTGCCACACACACATGCCCCTGCTGTTCCCCTTCCCCCTGGCCTGCATCACTGCACTCCTGCTTTGCTTAGCTCCCCAAGTGCTGCTTTCTGCCATCTCTTCCGCAGTGCCTGAAGCTCAGGTTGCTGGAGGCTTGTCCCAGGCGTCCCTAAGCTCTGCAGCAGCAGTCTTTGGCTGGATCCCTCCCTGCTCAGCTAGGACAGTTGCTCAGGTCACAGAGATGTTGTCCACTGCCCTCTCTTACAACCTGACAAGTCCTCATAGCTGAATCCTCCATTCTCATCTGCACAGGGACTTTTGTCCCCTGAAGGAGACCAGGCTGGTGGGCTGCAGCCTGGCCAGTCCCAGGGCTTTAACAGCACCAGGGCCTTTGGCAGTGGAAAATGATCTCCAGCTGCCTGTAGTCAGCTTCTCAACTCTGAAGCACGGTGTGGATCAAGGCTCGCTGGCTGTGGTCTTCATTAGAGAAAAATCCCTATCCCTTAGAAGCACCAAGAGGTTGGTGCATAGCTCTGGCTAGCAAATACTGCATGAGCACTTCGTCATGTAAGTGCTTTCTGGGCTTGCAGCTCTTCCTAATGAAGACACAGTAGGTCAAGCTTGCAGCCTCCTGCAAAGAGGCTGAGTGGCTGCACACGCCTGGCCCAGCGTGCCTGGGGGTGGGCTGGGGAGGCAGCCTGGGAAGGATGCAGCAGGAAGGGGGAGATGCTGGGGCTGAGGTGCTGGGGCAAGGGATGTCAGGGATGGGGGTGGTGCTGGGTGAAAGGAGGAGAAGGATGTCAGACGCTCAGAGGATGGCTGGGCGGTGAAGCAGGAGGTGAGGGGAGGGGCTGGAGCATGGTGGGGGTAGGTCGGGAGGTAAACTCTGCATTGGAGAAAATCAGAACAGCACAGGAGACAGCTGATCCATCCCTGCCCTTGGCAGGAGCAGCTCTACCTCACCTCTTTCTGGCAGCGTGTCCCACCTGGTCTTAAACACCTCCCCAGGCCGCCTCTTGGAGTGCTTCGCTGCCCTTTCTGCCAGAAAGGTTTTCTTCTCATCCTGCCTCCTGTAGCCCCAGGGCTGCCTGAGAGGGACTTGCTGTTCCACCTCACCACCTCACAGTGGTCTTTCATGTCTTGGGATGCTGCTGTAGCTCCCATCATGCCTCTGCTCCCAGCATTCGTGTGACCCAGCCTTCTGCGAACTTTTCATGCCTGCTGGATTTTTTGAGGTTTCTGGTTGCTGCTCCTCCAGGCTTTCTCCAGCAGGTCATGGCTGCTTAAGGCATTCTACCAGCCTCTCACCCTGATGGAGCTGCCTAACAGCTCTTTCAGATCTCCTCTTCCCCCATCACAGATTCCTGTTAAATTCAAGCCCTGTCCCACTCCGTGCTGCCATCTCTGTTACCCACCTCCGTGTCACCTGCAGAATGCCACTCCCAGCCTGGCAGTGAGCATGGCTCCCCAGTTTTGTCTTTCTGACCAATTTGTGCATTTAGTCCTGTAGTCCCATGCAGCCACAGGCTTGCCCCTTGCTCGATGGGAGCTTTGCTGGGGGCTGTGAAAGCCCTTGCTGTGGCAGTGGGGTCTGTTGGTGGTGGCAGCAGGACCCTGGGATCAGCTGGGTGCCTGGCAGGGTGTCCCTTGTCTCAGGGGAAAGTCTGGGCAGTGCAGGCACTGTGTGGATAAGTCCTGCCTGGGGGAAACCCTGCTGTCTCCCCAGAGGTCACCATCACCTGGGGAACTTTTTGTTGCAGGCATTAGGGAGCAGAGGACTTGCAGGCATTGGTCTGCAGCTCTAAGGGGATGAGAACACCCAGCCTCTTCCTGAAATTCAGAGCTTCAGAGCGCAGGGATGGCACCACTTGCCCTTGTGTCTACACTGGCATGCAGTCCTTTGCAGGAGTGGGGTTTTGGCACAGGTTTCTCAGCACCCCTGCTCCCTGCCAGCCCACAGGCCACCTCTCCTGGCTCCTGCTGGCTGCGGTTTGGGGAGTGCCAGGCTCACTGCAGGCCATCCACAGCAGCATTCCAGAGTGCCCAGCTGGGGCTGCTGGGCTGGCCCAAGCCCCAGCACTGCAGGTTGCTGAAGGGACACAGAACCACTGTAAGGCATTCAGGATGTTACAGAAACTAATATCTTTAGGATTCTGCCTTGGTCACGTCAGGCTGATTGGTGCCTTTGAAATCCTCAGTGAACCATGGAACTGGTCTTGTAAGGAGGGAGTCGGTGCAGGATGGAGCCAGGCAGCTCAGGGGAGCAGATGTCATGAGGGATCCCTGCGTGCTGTGGTGGTCTCGTGCAGTGGTACCAGTGGCTTGTGGCCAGGCACAAGAAGGAGCCACACACCATGTGGGGGTGCTGGGCAGGAACCTGCCTGCTGGTCAGTGGCCATGCAAGGCAACCCTTGGTGTGAGCTCTGCAGTTGTCCCCAGGGCCAGCAGAGCTAGGAGCAGGGCTCCTGTTCACACCTGGCTGCTGAGAGAGGGAGCCTTGCCTGGAGCTGAGGGTGCATGACCAGGCAGGGCCAGGCTGGGATGCAGGAGGATGTGCAAGTGCTTTGAGAGACTCATCCACCACCAGCGCTGATGCTGTCACAACCCCACTCGTGTCTTCCCTGCCACCCCAGCCCTCCCCAGGGAGGATCTGGGAAGGGGCCTGGGTGAAGGGGCATCCTGGCACACTCCTGGGGCAGTCCTGCCCGTGCCCTACACTGCCCTGGCTCTGGGAGAGGTGCAGTGTGAGTAGCCAGCAGTGCTGTGGGGCACAGGCGTGGCCCCACTGTCTCTGCTATCATGCTATTTTTGAATTCTCTTTTTTTTTTTTTTTCTGTTGTGTTCTCTCTTTTTTTTCTTTCTTTCTTCTTTTTTTCTGTTGTTTTGTTTTTTTTCCTTTTGTTTTCCTTTCTGTTCTGTCTCCTCGTGTTTGGTCCCTAGGAGCCAGCGCTAAGAAACAGGGCGAGGACTTAGCGGATAATGACGGTGATGAAGACGAAGGTATTTGTGTGCTCGAGGCTGCCACTGCATGACTCGCAAAGCAGCTCCGTGTGCCCGCCATCCGCTGCCGCCCCCAGGGAGCCCTGTGTGTGTCTGTCTGCCGTGCCAGGCAGCTGCGCGGGGTGGGGGGCAGGCTGGCCGGCTGTGCAGGGCACCCAGGACCTTCCCCTCCTCCTGATGGGGGGGAAAGCTCATGGGGTTTTTCCGCTTCAGGAGAAGTTTGCTCCTGCTCAGCTGGAGCGAGGGCAGGGAGGAAGCATGGCAGCTTGGGAGGAGAGAAGCCCTCGGGCACCTGGGCCCATTTCACCCTGAGCCCGGTCACATCCCACCTCCAGCCTCATCCCTCCAGAGTCAGTGACATGCATCTGGGAGCCAGCAACCTCCCCACCCACCCTTGCCTGGCCCTGCTGTGGCTGTGCCAGCAGCCTGAACACTTGGCACCCAAAGGGCGTCTGGCCATGCACTGGAGACCCAGGGTCCGCTTGGTTTCTGTTAACTTCTCTCCTTCCTCGCCCAGTGGAAGTGAGGTCTTGCTTGCAAGCATCAGCCAGGAACAAAGCAAGTGGCCTTTGAAGCAGATGTGATTCTAGATGTGTGCCAGGACTAAGCAAGCTGCAGAATAGGCTATTTTTAGTAAAACAGGGTGGTTTGTCTGCAGGTTGTGGAGTCAGCGTGTCTGGCTGCAGAGATGTGATGAGGAGGTAGGAGGAAGGGTTGGCCAGGGTACAGTGCTGAGGACAGTAAAGCCTCATGGTGTGCAGAAGGCCCAGGGCAGCTCGAACAAGGCCTGGCAGATGGCATTTAGGATCTGGGAAATAGATGAAAAACTTTTTCCTTGGCAGTACTAAAACCCTGTTGTTTGCTCCAGCTAACCTGTGCCCCATGATCTCTTGTACCAGGGTGTAAACTGGCATTCAGCCTAGGTGACTCCACTATGCTAAATCCACACACACCAAAATGTGCTGCAGCAGCTCAGAGCTGTTTATTTCCTGGTACATCTCTGTACATTGTGGCCATTCTGCTGTGAGGAGGGCCCTTCGTATGTCAGGGAGTGGGTGCAGGATGGAGGAGAAGACATGGGCACAGGCACTGATGTTCCTGCCCCTCAGATTTCAAGCAGGTGGTCCTGGAAAAAATTGTCCTGACGTAGCCCTGCCACAAAAGCAATGTCTGTCCTGGAGGAGCTGCAAGCACTTCTTGCTCCCCTGGTCTGTGTGTTTGTCTGGCTACGTTCTGGCAATAGGAAAAGAGCCAGCACAGGTTTCGGGTTTGGCATAGCCTCATGCTCCTGGAGGGAAGAGGTTTTCTGTATGGGAGGCCACCTTCAGCCATGCCATGGGCCACAGCTGGAGGTGAGAATGGCCACAGATACCCATCAGCCTGGCCTGCAGCCCCTGCAATGGGCAAGGACAGGGAGGAGTGGGCATGGGCAGGGGCTAGGTGGGTGTTGGGGAGCACGAGCAGCCCAGCCGGGGGTGGTTGGTGTGGCTGTGCCCAGGGGCCCCAGCCCTGGTGGGGTGCTGTGCTGCACTGCTGAGGGAGGCAGGCAGGGAGCAGCAGCTGCCTGGGGCAGCTGGGGCCGAGCAGGCACTGCCAGCCCACCTGGGCAAGGTGCTGGGCGTGAGTGAGCACAAGGGAGGACAAAGTCCGGGATCACCAGCCCAGGACGGGGCTGGGCAGCGCAGGCATGCGGGACCTGGCGATGTCTCCATGGCGGGTGCAGCCGCCTGGGCCGTGTGACATGGCAGGATGCACCAGGATGTTATTCCCCTGTGGGTGGCCATGGCTCCGTCAGGGATCAGCAGCCAGTGGGGCAGAAGGGGCAGGATGTCCCCTGGACAGGAGAAGTCGAGAGAGGGAGCGTGGCTGCTCCCTGTCCAGCGTCCTTCCTCCCCGGCCCTCGGGGTCCCATTCCCCATCCTCACTCCATGCCTCATCCCTGTCCTCATCCAGATGCCATGCTCACCTCCCTGACACGCACACGTGCATACACTGTCTGCCTCATCACCATGTCTGTGTCTGGGCACTGGGGTGCCGTGGGTTTACATCCAGGCAGGCAGGTCTCTGCCTTCCCAGGGGAATGGGAAGGGGCAGTGGGAGAGTAAGACATTGGAGCACACATCAGTGGCCCCCCCCTTCTAGGTCCTGCACACCCCCATCCCTGCCCCCCTCCGCAATGCCAGCTTCCAGGACTCACGGAGTGCTTGGGTCCAGCCAAAGGCAGGACATGGGGCTGCATCCTGGGGCTGGACTCTGCAACTCCCACCCACGGCAGACTTGATCTGGCTCCCACACAGTGCCAGAGCCCAGCTCTGGGGAAGAGCAGCGGGGTCCAGCCAGCGTCCCTCCCTCACGTGCTCAGACCCCCGTGGGGCCAGCAGTGTGGGGACAGAGCAGCAATAGCCACCTCCCGGAGAGGGGCTGGCAGGGTTGGTTCAGCGGTGTTTGGTTCTGGGGGTCCACGCCGTGGCCCCCAGGAGAGCTCTGGCTTTGGCTCCTGAGCCCCCTCCCTGGTCCTGGCAGCTGGCATTGCCCTTGTACTCGGTCTGCCTGTCGGGCAGGGTGCTGCGGCCACCGGTGCGCTCCTGTGTTTAACCACCTCTCCTTCCAGACATCCGGGACAGCGGGGCCAAGCCGGTGATGGTGTACATCCACGGTGGCTCGTACATGGAGGGCACGGGCAACATGATAGACGGCAGCATCCTGGCCAGCTATGGGAACGTGATTGTCATCACCCTCAACTACCGCGTCGGAGTGCTCGGTATGAGCTGGCTGCCGCGGGCGGTGCCGGCAGCACGGCCGGGACAGCCCCTGTGTCTGACCGGACTTGGAGCGGCCAGAGAGGGGCTGGAGGGGGGCGTAGGGCCCGGGGGGATGCGCTGTGGGCACTGCCCCTGCCTTCTGCCCTGGCAGCCCAGCGGGTGCCACGTGGCCGAGCCCCCAGCACACGGTCACAGCCTAGTCTGGGTCCTGGCACCAGCACCCCCTGGCTCCCTTACACGAACTGGCTCAACTGAAAGCAAATATTGGTTTGTGGTTAAATGAATAATAAATGTGTTTACCCAGCATCTCCTCCTGAGAGGGCTCAGACGGGTGAGGTGCCAGCGGTACTGCCTGGCTGTCCTGGGGACCTGGCAGCTCTCCCTCCCTGGGCACAGGCACCCTCCATGCCAGCTGTGCTGCTGGGACCCCCTCAGCCGCCCACCATGAGGTGGCTCTGCAGTGGGGACCACAGAAGGGTGTCGGGTGCCATGCAGAGGAGGGTGGCAGTCCTGTTTTCAAAAGCACTGGTGACAGAGAGGCAAAATGAGGACAGAGGGTCAAAAGGCAGAGCAGTCTCCTGCCTGAAGCAGCAGAAACCCCCAGGGGCTGAGACACAGGAGGCGTGTGTGGAACACCACTGCTGCTTCCCTTAGCAGCGTGAGAACAAGGGGTGTCAAGGTTTGGGGAAAGCTCCTTCCCCAGCCAGGCTGCTGGCTCTCTTTGTAGCCGTCCAGCCTGGCACGGTGCTCTCCCTTGGGCTCCTGCCTGGTACCTGGGACAGCACATTCCTCTAATGGCCTCCAGAGCCCACAGTTTCTTGTGGAAGATGATAGTTGACCTATTCAAAACCTGTTAATGTTAAAAGTGGGACATTTAAGATGGATAGGTGCAAAGATAAGACACATGAGTCACAACATGACATTAGACTTGAGTGGTGCCTTCATCATTTCCATCGAGGTGGTGCACCACACCCAGCCAGACCATCTCCAAGTGCCAGCACAGCCCTGGGGCTGCTCCCTGTGTGCTGGGCTTACCTGCCTGGATTTTACCTCGGGCCCATGGTTTTGGCTTCCTGCTTAAAGTCAAAGCAAACAAAAGAGTGATAACTTATCTTGGGTGTTTCCTGTGCTATTGAAAACATTTCTCACCTTCTTCCTCACTGAGAACCTTTGTGTTTTAAGCTGCAGTCCTCTCTGCCCAGCCCACCTCCTGACATTTACAGAGCCTCCCCCAGACCACACTAGTCGATGGAAAGCATTGGCTGTGCACACTCACCCTGCCTGCAGCCACTGATGCTTTCTGAGCCTTCCTTGGAGCTTGTGTGAGATGTCTTGAGCTGTCCCAGCACAGGTGGTGGTATGGGTAGGACAGAGCTTTGTGCTCTTTACCCCGTCACTGCTTGCTGTTGGCCAAAGAGGCTCCTGGAGGTTTGCAGCCACTCTTTCAGCCTTTCACCCCTCTGTGCTGTGCAGAGAGGGGCTGGAGCTCAGTGGTGTCCCTGCTCCAGCTTAGAACTCACACAACTCTGTTGGTATCGTGGTCCCTTGGTGGGATAGGGTCCCTGATAGAAGCTGCCCTAGGTCTGGGGAAGCGGGGTGGGAAATCAGGACTTTCCCTGTTTCCTCATCCCTAACCGAGCTCCCCTTGGCCCCCAGGGTTCCTGAGCACGGGGGACCAGGCTGCCAAGGGCAATTACGGGCTGCTGGACCAGATCCAGGCGCTGCGCTGGGTCAGCGAGAACATCGCCTTCTTTGGGGGGGATCCCCTGCGGATCACTGTCTTCGGCTCGGGCATCGGTGCCTCCTGTGTCAGCCTGCTCACCCTCTCCCACCACTCCGAAGGTACGTGTCAGCCGTGCCCCGGGCTGCTGCAGCTGCCAGGAACGCCCTGCTGATGCTAACGAGGCAGGGGGGCCCACCCGGCTCCTGTGCCCAGCCTAACAAAGTCAGGGCTGCTTTCTGGTGAGAGCCTGGGCCAGGACTGGGAAGCAAAACCTTCTCATCAGGAGCAGAAAGAGGCCAGTGGCAGAGCAGGGAGCCAGGGGTGGAGTGGGTGCTCCCTGTGCACAAGGCTGCAGCCCGGGGCCAGCACCTTGGCATGGGGAGAGGTGGGGACCCCTCCTGTGGTGTCCTGCCCTGGTGCTCAGGTGTTCCAAGTGCAGGTGTGGAGGGGGTGCAGGGCATCATGCAGGGCACTGGGAACAAGGATCTCAGTGCTAGGAAAGGTATTCATACTGGAATGGAGGGGAAGGCAGAGCACCCCAGACATCCCTCCTGAGCCCGGGGAGGGATGGAGGGCCCTGTGTTGTGAGACTGGGAGAGCTGGAAGTGCTGCACCTAGCAAAACACAGGTGGAAGTAATATGATTAATATCTGTAAATATAGCAGAGTGTTTACTCTAAATAAAGAAGGGAATTATTTATGCTAAGACTGTGTTAGAATAAGAGCAAATGCATGTAAACCACCTGCAAAGACATTTACATCAAGCACCGAGGGGGAAAAAAATTACCTGTGAGACTAGAGGTGTTTTTGATAAACTTCCTAGAGGAAATTACAGGAGCAAAGCCTCAACTGGATATGGTCCATAGGGGAGCAGCTTGCCAGGGCCCTGCTCATGAGCTTTATGTGAGGGTGCAGCCATCTTCCAGGGCTGTGTCCCCAGGTGTGGTGCTGAGGAGAAAAGGACATGTGTGAGCAGTAGACACGGGCAGGAGTCTGCCCTTCAGAAACACACAGCAAATTGCACTCGAAGCTGATGTGGAGAGCTGCTGCCCTGCTCAACAGCCTGGGAATCACACAGGAACAGAGACCTCCAGAACCTCAGCAGGGCTGATGGCTGATGATGGGGAGTCTCTTACAGGCTGAAAGCTCCTGCAGAAAGAAGTGTTTTCTCTGCCCATATTGAGTGTGAAAGGCTGGGGAGGGAACACTATATGTAATGCATTCTCAATGCTTCTGAGGGTGCTCCTTTCCATCATAGGAGTGCAGGAGTGTGTGCTTGGCTGCCCTGGGCCCCAGCCTCCTGCAGGGGTCCAGATTGGAGCAGCATGGAGAGAGGGTGAGGGTGGATTGGAGGAGCTGCTCCTTGTGACTTTTCAGCCATGACAAATAGTCCTGCCAGTATGTGGACTTCCAGGTGATGCTACACTTAATGGCACTAAGCCCTGCACCTGCACAAATCCTTTGCTGCCCCATCCAGCCCCAGTGCCTCTGGTGTGGCCCCCCTGCATCTCAGAGGTGCTGGGTGCCCAGTACCCTCTGCTGCTGGGGCAGAGGAGCTGCTGCTGGCTGAAAATGCTGTGAGGCAGGGGGGGAGTGCTCACTGCTGCAGCCAGTGTCTCATAAAGCCAAATGGCTGTAAAATGACCTCCAAAACTTCCCTGTGCCAGAGCACCCATATCCCCAGGGATGGGTATCTGGCTCTGGAACACAACATGGGAGCAGTGCTAAGTTGCAGCCTGCAGAGCAGGTGGGTGTGTTTTTACTGCATCAAAATAAAACTTCTAGTGATCACAAGCAATTAATGAAGCTGCTGATTTGTGCCTGCTCTGCCAGGTGCTGCAAGAGGCAGACACTGGAGGCTTGGTACAGCACATGTTGGGTCTGGCTGCTGGGCAAATCCACAGCTCCCTGTCAGCTTCAGGCCTTGTAGGGTCACTGATTCCTCATCAGAGACCAAAGTGCTGTTTTTCTCCCCAGCCAGCCATACCAGGGCAGGAGCAGTCTCTGCCAGGCAAACTTGAAGTGCTTCCTTTGCCCCACCTCCTCCTCTGTGGGGGCTTCTGCCCTTTGCTGCCAGCCCTCCAGATCTCAGTTGGACAAGGCACCCAGCACCCTTGGCCCAGACACCCCCAGAAGTGTTTCCAGGCTCAGCTACTGGGCAAAGCAAAGAGGAAATCAGGAGCTGGCAGCAGCTGGTGGCACTCTGCAGCTCCAACCACCCTCTGGCAGAGCCCTGGCCCCACCACTTGACTCCACAGTGCCGTGGCAGCCAGTCCTGCAGGAGGCAGGGTGTGCTGGGACCCTCACCTGGGAGGGGAACAGGAAGGAGAGGCAGAACTTCACCTTCTTGCCTGGGCTTCAGCAGGCTGGAGAGGTCCAGTGTGGAGTGCAGGGTGCTGGTGCCTCCCTGGGGTGCTTGTCAGGCTTCACTCAGGTCCTGGCATGGAGGGGGGGACATGACGAGTCTGGGCTCTCACAGGGTCCCGGGTCCTGCTGGATCAGGATGTGGCCATGCAGAGACATGCCAAAGGGGCTCCATCAGGGACATGACCTCATGATAGTGACATCAGCTGCCCTGTACTTGCCCAGGCAGTGGTGGGCAGGGCCAGAGCCCAGCCTGGTGGGTCTGCCTGGGCAGTGATGCTGCTGGCAGGGTGCTGCCGCTGGGACAGCCTCTCCAGGGAGCCAGGATACCCCATCCCGGCTCCTTGGCACGTGGATGATGGCGCAGAGCAAGCAAACCCATGGCCAGTCTCCAGCCTGTAGGCTGGGTATGGCTTTCTAGGGCACCAGGAGGTGACAAACAGAGCTTGTGACTTCTCTTTGTCCCAGCGCATGGGACTGTACGTCAGGTACTTGGCAGGGTGAGGACTGTGCGTGCAGACAAGAGCTATGGACATGGTGGCTGGGAGCCAGGAGCCTCTGAGCACTGCTGGTGCGGGAAGGTGCTGCTCTGCTTCCCTGCAGAGGGGCACAGCCTTGCTTGCACAGGGGTTCTCTGCATTTCAGGGTGCCAGGGCAGCCCCATGGCCACCACACTGCTGTGCCAGCACCGTTCAGGCATCACCTGGAACAGTCCCTCACGGCGAGCAGGTGCTGGGGTCTGGCAGGGGTGCAGGCAGCACTTGGGGTGCAAAGAGGGCTGGTCAGAGAGCAGGGACCCCTGGGTGCACCCCGGACTGGCTGCCTTTCATGGCCCAGAGGCTCTGCTTCCTCACCACCCTTTGTATTCTGAGCACAAGCACCATTGACATGGGACTGGAGCGAAGCCACGCATTTCTCTGCCTGGGCCAGGGCCTTTGTGGCCTCGTTTTCCAGGGCGAAAGTCCACTCCCTCTGTGTTCCTGGTGGCAGAAAGGCCCTCTTTGTGCATCTGGCAGCGTGCTCCTGCAGGGCCGGATTGGCACTGAGCAGCCCCAGCTGGGCAGGAAGCAGCAGGGAGGGGGTGGAGGGGGACTCTGACAAAGCGGTGGGGTGGGACACGGCAGGGTTAAGTGTCCCCAAGCAGGCGTTAACCCTCCCACTGCTGCCAGCCACGCATCCTCAGTGATGCAGGTGCCAACCTGCTCTGGGGGATGCTGCTGAGCCAGGAGCAGTGTGTGCCCCTCGGGGGCTCAGGTAGCACCTGAGGGGTGGCTGGGGTAGCACGGGCTGCTTGGCAAGGCCAGGCTGTGATGCAACCATGGCCCCTCTTGTCCCCACACCAGGACAGGGATCCCTGCAATGGGATCCTCAGGGAGCACATTTGGTTGCTTCCAGGAGCACCCACTTGCATTCCCAGCTGTCATCCTGCCATCCCTAGAGCAGCCCTGAGCTGAGCCCCAGTGTGAGCCCAGCTCAGCAGGCAGCACAGCTCAGGGACAAGGCCAGGTGTGCACTGGAGTGCTGGGTCCTTGCAGGGGTACAAGAGCGTCAGTGCCTTCTCCACGCTGCATCCTGCACTGCAGCACTGGGATGTTGGAACCCTGCTGAGAGCTTCCTCACTCCTTGCCTGTATTGCAGGTCTCTTCCAGAGAGCCATCATCCAGAGCGGCTCGGCGCTCTCCAGCTGGGCCGTGAACTACCAGCCCGTGAAGTACACCAGCATGCTGGCTGACAAGGTGGGCTGCAACGTGCTGGACACCGTGGACATGGTGGACTGCCTGCGGCAGAAGAGTGCCAAGGAGCTGGTAGAGCAAGACATCCAGCCAGCCCGCTACCATGTGGCCTTCGGGCCAGTCATTGACGGGGATGTGATCCCGGATGACCCGGAGATCCTGATGGAGCAGGGCGAGTTCCTCAACTATGACATCATGCTGGGGGTCAACCAGGGTGAAGGGCTGAAGTTTGTGGAGGGTGTGGTGGACCCTGAGGACGGCGTCTCAGGCAGTGACTTTGACTACTCAGTCTCCAACTTTGTAGACAACCTGTACGGCTACCCTGAGGGCAAGGACACCTTGAGGGAGACCATCAAGTTCATGTACACGGACTGGGCCGACCGGGACAACCCCGAGACACGGCGCAAGACTCTGGTGGCCCTCTTCACTGACCACCAGTGGGTAGAGCCGTCGGTGGTGACAGCCGACCTGCACGCCCGCTATGGCTCCCCCACCTACTTCTACGCCTTCTACCACCACTGCCAGAGCCTGATGAAGCCTGCATGGTCCGATGCAGCCCACGGGGATGAGGTGCCTTACGTGTTTGGGATCCCCATGATTGGCCCCACAGACCTCTTTCCCTGCAACTTCTCCAAGAACGACGTCATGCTCAGCGCTGTGGTGATGACCTACTGGACCAACTTTGCCAAGACAGGGTGAGTGGGGATGGGTGCCGTGCCCTGGGGGTCTGCACTCACTGCAGCTGAACTCCCCGGGGCTGTGCTGCGGTGGTGGGGGGGTTATCATGCCCAGTGTGGGACACTGAGCTCCCTGTGCCCAGAGGTCCCCACGTGCTGCACCTTCACTGGGGCCATGGCATCAACCACAAAGCAAGAAGCTTAGATCATGGCCAGCCCCTGGGATAGGACCCAGCCAAGCCGCAGGGGTGGGGAGGCTCATTGGCCCTGGCTGTCATGGGTGAGACTTGACCCAGGGTTGGGTGCTGCCCAGTCATTCAAGACCTTTTGCCAGCCCACCGTGTGCCACCACTGGCAAAGGTCCCCTCAGTTTCTGTCTCTGCATCCAGCTCTCCCTCTTTGTTTCTTTGGCTTTTCCCAGTGCTAGTTCTGTTCTGCCTGTGTTTCACAGGGACCCCAACAAGCCTGTCCCCCAGGACACCAAGTTCATCCACACCAAGGCCAACCGGTTTGAGGAGGTGGCCTGGTCCAAGTACAACCCCCGTGACCAGCTGTACCTGCACATCGGGCTGAAGCCACGGGTACGCGACCACTACCGGGCCACCAAGGTGGCCTTCTGGAAGCACCTGGTTCCCCACCTGTACAACCTGCACGATATGTTCCACTACACCTCCACCACCACCAAAGTGCCACCACCCGACACCACACAGAACTCCCACATCACCCGCCGGCCCAACAGCAAGATCTGGACCACCAAGCGCCCCGCCATCTCGCCCGCCTACAACAGCGAGAACGGGAAGGAGAAGTGGAGCCCAGAGCAAGAGGCGGGCACACTGCTCGAGAGCCCCCGCGACTACTCCACCGAACTGAGCGTCACCATCGCCGTGGGCGCCTCCCTCCTCTTCCTCAACGTGCTGGCCTTCGCCGCCCTCTACTACCGCAAGGACAAGCGCCGGCAGGACACGCACCGGCAGCCCAGCCCGCAGCGCGGCGCCTCCAACGACATCGCCCACGCGCCTGATGAGGAGATGCCCTCCTTGCAGGTGAGCCAGGGGCACCACGAGTGCGAAGCTGTGCCATCCCACGACACCCTGCGCCTGGCCGCTCTGCCCGACTACACCCTCACCTTGCGCCGCTCTCCGGACGACATCCCGCTTATGACCCCCAACACCATCACCATGATCCCCAACTCGCTGGTGGGGCTGCAGACCCTGCACCCCTACAACACCTTCACCGCCGGCTTCAACAGCACGGGGCTTCCGCACTCACACTCCACCACCAGGGTATAGCTGCCCGCCGCCGGCGCACACGCATGCACGCACGCACACACACGCAGCAGACACTGGCAGAGGGACCGGCGGGGCCCAAGAGCCCCCGGACGGAGGGGCAGCGCCCACGGATGGTGCAGCTCCCAGCCCAGAGACCTGTGGGGTCCCAGAGTGGCCCCAGCGCTTTCTTTTGTTCCTATCTAACTTTTGAGAAGTGCTTTGACTCTCCTGGCCTCAGGGCCTCGTGGGTTGCCCCAGGATGCCAGTGGGGTGCAGGAGGGACATGGTGCAGTCCTGCACAACCCACCCGTGCAGGTGAGCAGGGGTACCCCAGTGAGGGGTACCTCAGTGGCCACGGGGTTCCAAGTGCCGTGGCTGTGCCTCGCAGTGGGGCGATCGCATCCCCAGCGCTGAGCCCACCGAGCACCCTGGGACTGACGAGGAGCGGGACCGGGCATCCCTCTCGGCCAGTGCCCAGACATCCCCAGGCATCTTGGCAGCCCTGGAAAAGGCTCCTTCACTGTGCTGAGAAGTGGCCCCAGGCCATGGTGCTATAGGCAGAGGGAATGGGCAGAGTCCAGGGACCTGGCCTTGTGCTGGATGCGGGCGCTGGGGCTGGTGCCGGGGCTCAGGGACCTGCGAGTGGGGCCCTGGGCTGGAGACTCGGCACCTCTGCCCCTCTTTGCGCTGCAGAGAATCTCTTTTGTGTCAGTCATTTCTCTTTGCAGAGACGTTTTTTAAGCAGATCTTTAGTTCTTTACACACTAACGGAGTCGCCGCGTTTTGTCCTTTGTAAAGATTTTAAAACCAAGTGTTCTTGATATAAAATAAAAAGCCAGTTAGAAGCCAGCGTGTGCGCACGGTGCCGGCCCCCCGTGGCGCCCGCCTGCCGTGGGTGGGCACCAGGCAGGGCAGTGCCTCCTGCACTGTGGGGCTGCGCTCTTTTGTATTTTTTGATATTCTCCCTCCTCTGTCACCCGTGCCCACGTATCTCAGCCAAAAAGCCTATCCAACGGCCTGCCTGCGAGCACCCCCGCCCCGCTCCCTCACTGCCACCACTGGCCAGTGCCACCCACCGCCCCGTGCGGGCATCACCTGCTCCAAGCACTGTCTGTTCACTCCCATGACCCCAGGACAGCCCCTCATGCTGCCCACCCTGCCCTGCTCCCCCAGGAGCATCCCACATCCCTTCGCCACTGCCCCAGGGTCCTGCTGTGCCCTCCGTGCTCATGCTTGTTGCCCAAAAGCAGAGCCAGCGGTTTGCAGCCTGCGGCAGGAGCGGGGTGACAGGAGCAGGGTGAGCTGCTCACCAACACCAACTCTGCCTCCTAGGTTGCTTCCACTGGGGCTTTTAGCCCATCGTGGGGTGACCCCAGCTCTGGCACCCAGGATGTGCAGCTGGAACAGATGCCTGGGTAGGGACTCTGGGGTGATGCAGCCTGCGTGGGGCTGGGAGCACCTGTGCTGGGGCTGGGGCATCTGCTGTGGCCACTGAGCCACACGTGGCTCTAGGCAAGTGGCTTCGGAGTGGTCGGGCATGGAGAAGGAGCTGCAGGGGATCCCACGTGGGGTACCCCAGTCTCAGCCCCCCAAGGTGAGCACTAGCACCTGGGGCCTGGGGAGGCAGGAGGAAGGGACAGGTCCTCGTGGGGACACCATATCTTGTCCCTGTGCAAGACGGTCCGGCTGGCAGACGCTGCCCGTGCTGGCGGCCGTGACGCACCGGTGCCGGCTGGCCCTGCTGCCTGGGGCCAGCGCATCGATGGCCCTGCTGGCCCTGCTGCCCGGGGCCAGCACAACAACGGCCCTGCACCCCGCCCCGGCCCCCACCCCGCGCAGGGCTGAGGGTGAGGATGCTCGTTGGAGAATGTATTTATACCCTGTCACCCGCGCAGAGTAACAAATTCCAAATAAAACAGAAGTGATATTTTTAATAGCGGTGTGTCTCGCCTCTTCTTGGAGCATGCAGGGCCCGGGCACTACCGGGCTGGGTGGGGTGCCCTGTGCTGGTCCTCGTGTCCCTGGCACCCCCACCAGAGGCAGCAGGAGGACCCTGGTATCACCCCCCCATGTCACGGTGCTGGACCCCCACATGCAAGCTGGCACCATACCATCGAGGACTGCCCACACCGTGTGCCACGGTGGGGGGTGTCCCCACATCCCCCCAGCCCTGCTGCACCCGGCACTGGGAGCCCATGTGGAAATGCATCTGTCCCACAGCCCCCTCCCTCCCAACTTCGAACCCCTTCCCCAGCCTTTCCCAGCTGAGCTCCCCTCCCCCTACTTGCCAAAGAGAAAAGCTGCTGGTTTCATTTCTTTTTAATGTAATTTCAACTGGAGTTGCCATGGAAACCAGGAACGGAGTGGGGGGGCTGAGTTGCCTCCAGGCAGCGTGCAGACACTGGAGCCAGGGCCAAGGCCCCGAGCCAGGGGAGCCGGGGCAGGCAGGGGGCCAGGCTGTGCAGGAAGCTGAGTGTGGGGCTCTGCCCTTCTCCCCCCGGGGGAGCTTTGTAGCTCCAGTGCCATGGGCACATGTCACCCTGTTCAGCACCGTGCTCGAGACCCTGCGCTGGACCCCCTAAAAGCCCTGGTGCTGCCCATTGTGGCATCCCAGGGGGTGCCTAGTGCCCTCTTGAAGGGGTGATGCCTTTCTGCCCCAGAGTAGGGGCTTGCCCTGCCCTCTGTCCCCTCTCCTCATCCTTGCACAGCCCCAGCTGCATGCTGCCACATGTGCCAGCATGGCCAACACAGCTAGGACCCCAAGGCAAGCTGGTGACAGACAACCCACTGCTATCATGCTTCTGCCTTTGCAAAACTCCTGAGGCTGCCATCTGTCCACGGTGTCCTTGACCATCAACAGCTTTTCTTTGGAGACCTGGCAAAGCTCAAGGGACACTGTATCCCAGAGGGTATGAACAGTTTACATCTGCGTGACAGCTGTGGGACATCCTCTGCTTCAGGGGACATGTTTAGGGCTGTTGGCAAGGAGAACCATAAGGGAACTCAACTGCAAAGGTGTCCCTGGCATGGGAGGGAGTGAGTGACCTGTGGCTGGCCTCTGGCTGCTCGAGGATTCACAGCCAGCAGGAGGGCAGGGATGCTGCTCTTCACAGAAGCATCCCTGGGATAGTGCCCTGGTCCTGCTCCCCACACCTCTGATGCACCCAGGACACAGGAGAGCAGACTCACAGGCAGGCAGAACAAGCTGTTAAGTCTTACCCTGCAACCCCCTCTGCCCTGTGCTGCAGCAGCACAAAGGATTTCTGTGCTCACCCACTGCCAGTGACCTTCCTGGCAGTTGACTCAGACCAGAGGGTTTTGTCTCTGTGAGAACAGCAGCCTGGATCCAGGGATGCCTGTGCTGCTGCCAGTCCAAGCCTGGAAGCCCAGCAGCCCCTGCACTGCAGTGACCATCCAGTGACGAGGCCGAGCCATTCACAGGGCCAGCCCTGCCTGGAGCAGAATGGCCGGGATAAGGGGACTCTGGAAGCCTCCTCCGCAGTCCTCCTGACAATGAGATGTTTCAGTGATGGTTCAGGCTTGATTTCATCCATCGTACCTCTACAGACTGCTGGGCTGCGAGCTCTCTGACCCTCGCAGGATGCCAGCAGCTGCGTCACCTCAGTCCCACCATCCGCATGCTGACTCAGTCCTGCCCATCTCATCAGCTTCTCTGCGTTAGACTGCCCACGTCTTTGAACTCTTCGCTGCAACTTCAGACACCAATTAACTTCACAATTAGCGTCATTAACAAGGAGCGCGTTTCTGGCCCACGTGGTCGCGGGCGGGGCAGTTTTCTGAGTACCGGACACAGGGCCGGCCACGGCTGTTCAGTACAGCCCGTCCTTCACCGATGGCTTTTGCAGTTCAACCTCGCGGCCAACAGGCGAGGGGGCTGCCCGCGCTCCCGCCCACTCCGGGACCTCTGCTCCTCCCAGCCAACTCCCTGCCAGGACAGCGGGCGGGCACCGTGCTGGACAGCACCGCCCCGGGTTCCTCCTCCTCTTTCCTGTTGTTTTTTTCTCCGTTTTTACCACATTTTAGATGCATTCCCACGCTGAGCCCCGCCGGGTGCTGCCGCGGGCAGGTGCGGCCCCGCCGCCCCCGGCCNACCCCCCGCCTGGCTCCCAGTAATCCCCAGTAACCCCCCGCCTGCTCCCGGTCACCCCTATCCTGGGTCCCAGTAATCCCCAGTGACCCCTCTCCTGGCTCCCAGGGCCCTCCAGTAAGACCCCTAGACTGGCTCCCCGGGACCCC